>CACTHL010000058.1:0-154822 GCA_902712375.1 Dioscorea dumetorum
AATTACCGTTATTTTGTCATTATCTCATAATATAAATGTAAACATACACATCATGGAATAAGATTTTGTTTTTCTTAGTATTAGAATTCATATGATTGGTGAATATTCTTGATAAGAGAACCATTACTCCATAAATAGTACATATATATATTATTATCTAACATGCATGTACGTATATATAATAACAACCATCCTTTCTCACTGTTTATATTATACAAACTAATTAACTTAGCTACCCCCACATTTCAACAAAAGAAAAGATTTCTTAGAATATATTCTTTTGTCTTTTGTTTCTTTCTCTTCCGCTTTTTTTGAGATCATTGTCAAAAATATTTAGTTCATGCATATTGCTTTCTATATGAGTCTTTATATATATATATATATATATACTGAAATAATTATATATACAATTAGTTTTTAACTATATATACTACATAAAATAATGGATATATATTTGTTGTATGTATTTTATTACCATTCAAATGAAAAATATTGTCTAGTGTTTTGATAGGCTTGGAAAAAGAGCGGAATTAATTAGAAGACAAAAGATGAGGAATATTAATAAATTTGATGAGCTAGCACATCACTTTGACATGCATGCATGCATGCTTTTTCTTTGCCATGAGAATCTATCTATCTATCTATCTATCTATCTATCTATCTCTATATATACACACTATTCAACATGTCAATTCATAATTAACAACCATGCAAACAGATAAGGACGATATGTCCTAACCATCAAACCTCTGATTCTTTTACTTACCAAAAAAAGGCATTTCATGCAAATTGTTACATAGAAAAGAAAATGATTCGTTATATCATATCTAAGTTGAAATATAAATTAATGATGAGTTTTGTGTTTTAAAGTTATTGTTTATGTATATAAATGTGCATGCATGAAATTAAGATGACAAGAGAGGCACGTAGATTATATTCTACTGACTGCATAGCAATCTCTCTTCCACTTGTAGGTTGGCATATTTCCAATCTCTATCTTGATGGTATATATATTTATATGGTATAAATAAAGTATAAGATTCCAACTTTTTTCTTATATATATATATATATATATATATATGACACAATGTCAATACCATGTCACCATTTATCTCCTTTCACACATTATATATATACACTTCCATTCTTCTTCTTCTTCTTAAGTTCATAATAAGTTATATATATATATATATATATATTTATATGTCTAGAGAAAGAGAGAGAGAAGAGATCCACTGGTTATTGGGCAAGTAATTGGAGATGTGGTTGATCCATTTGTTAAGAGTGTGAATTTAAGACTGGTTTATGGAATCAAAGAGATCACTAATGGATCTGGATTTAGAAATTCAGCTGTTGTTAATCAACCTTGGCTTGACATCAGAGGAAATGATGGCAACTCTCTCTACACTCTTGTAAGTAATTTTTTTGTTATCATTAATTAATTAGTGTTTCTTAATTTTAAAAAAAATGCTAATTAATTAGTTTCTAATTCATTTTTTTTAGGTGATGGTTGATCCTGATGCACCAAGCCCAAATAATCCTTACCAAAAAGAATATCTCCATTGGTGAGTTTTATTTATTTATTTATTTACTTACTTTTGCTTTATTTTGTCATAATAATAATTTTGTTATGTATTTTTTTTTTCAATCTTAATTAGGTTGGTGACTGATATCCCAGAAGCAAGAGATGTAAGTTTTGGTGGGTTGACATTTTTCTCATACATTAAAATTCACTAATTATCTTAATGCATGAGTAATTAATTAAGGTATCACCATGAGAATCACAGAGACAGATGGTGATACTTTAAGAGACAACAAACAAGAATGGAGGGCCGTGATTTTCCCAACTGCTCTTTCAGATCCGTGCCGGTGTATTACCATTAAAAGCGCTCTGTGTCTCATGGAGCAAAATCAGGAAAAAGAAACCAAAATTTTTAGTGAATTAATTCTTGCAAGATATTTAGCAGTATATATATATATATATATATATTTCATTTCTGCAACAATAACCAACTCTTAATTGCTTGATCATACTCACTCCCTGAAATCTTTTAAACCCAATTGAAAAGCAATTAATTGATGCATGTAATGTTTTACAAAACTCTCAGCAGTAGTTTCTCCTCCGAAAATTTCAGGAAATGAAATAGTTTGCTACGAGAGCCCGAAACCATCGGCCGGGATACATCGTATTGTGTTTGTGTTATTCCAACAGAAATTTCAGCAAACTGTGCACGTACCCGGATGGCGTCCGAACTTCAACACCAGAGATTTTATGGCATTTTATAACCTCGGACCGCCCGTGGCCGTGCTGTTCTTTAACTGTCAAAGAGAGCACGGTTGCGGAGGTCGAAGGTATGCTTGTTTCTTTCCCATCACATATTCAAGAATACGAGAATTTTACCGTACTTTTCTGATTAGTTTTCATTGTGAAAAATTTACAGATACTGCGAATGAGAGGAGATGTCGTACATGCAACACTAAGACTAGTTTTCAATGATACATTCTGAATTTCTAATTATGGATCTTTGATGCACATGATTTTGTTCATTCAGAACATCATTTCCCTTTCTGCAATTCCATCACATTGAAAATTATTTGCAGAAACAGAATTCATGTGAAATCGGTGATTGAAGAACCATAAATTAATATCTGCAGAACTTCATAGAAGAATTGAAACAAGTTAATTAATAATGCAACAAGTTTTAACAGTAATAACATGAACAATTTTCAGAAACTTCACTTGCACAATGTTAATGGCTTTGAGTGAGTTCTTCACTTGAGCTTGAAATAAATATTCTCTTCTTCTTCACAAAAAAATTAATTTAATTGTAACTGTGAAAAAGTTAAGAATTCCATGTGTGACCTCACAGAGAGAGAGAGAGAGGGAAGCATATAATTTAAACAATTAAATAAAAGCTGATGAATCTATAAATCAGGATTCAATTCACTTATTTATCAGACCTGAAGGTCACCAAGCAACATAATGGTTTGCAAATGATCATTTTCGTGATGAACTAGTATGAACGCTACCAAACTTGGCTCATTAAGGCTCGTGAACAACTACTCGATCATAATATCATCACCAAGCTCATTTACAAAAATCAGTAATAAAATCATTTATAATATCATTAATGATCCTCGAGTTTGAATCGAACTAAACTTAACTTGATAATTATTCATGAATTAACAAAAAAAAATTAAATAAATTAAACAGACCGAGTTTTATAATTAAGCTAATGAGCCGAGTTTTTTAATATAAGGTTTGAACCGCAGGTCATTTATAGTTTTAGTTACAAATCCTACTCTGTGTATATTAATTATAAAACTTCTCAGGGGTACAAGTGCAAATGTTGGAAACCCGACCCGGTTTAGATCGAACCCCTTTTTTAAACCGAACCGAATTACAACTTCGGCCCGATTTCGGCTCAGGCCCTGTTTATTTAATCCCTTCGATATCCGTTTCGAAGGCCCAATTCTCATCAGGATTTGAGTTTCTGTGAAGAGAGAGAGAGAGAGAGAGAGAGAGAGACGCCATCGTCTGTTTTCTAGGGTTAGGGTTTCAGAGAGGGAGGAGGAGCCATGTACAACGGCATCGGCTTGCGAACGGCTCGGGGATCGGGCACCAATGGCTACGTCCAATCCAACAAGTTCTTCATCAGGCCCAAGCCATCCTCCATCTCCCTCCCGCCTCCCTCCGGCTCAATCTCGGATCCTGGCGCCAAGAAGGCCAACAAGGAGATCCTCGAGCACGATCGCAAGCGCCGCATCGAGCTTCGCCTTATCGTCCTCGAGGAAACCCTTGCTGACCAGGGATACACCCAAGCTGAGATCGCTGAGAAGCTTCGGGAAACTCGCGCTGCCCTCGAGGCTGCCCCTCTTGAGAACCCTCCTGAGAAGAGGTGATTCTTCATGTTTGATTTTTGATAGAGGGTAGTTGAATCGATACCCAATTTTTTTGTTTCTTTGTGAATTTCTGCTTGGCTTGTCTGATTGATTTGTTGAATTTGGGGTTGTGGTTGTGTTTGGATTGATGGAGAGTTGGTATCAGGAAAATATTTAACATATCTTCTCTATTTCTAAGTGCTTTCTTTTTTGTCTTTTTTTTTTTTTTCTCGTCCATGTATTTCATGCCCTAGGTTTGCATTCAATTCTATAGTCTTTCTATTGATAGAATTTATATATGTTCAGTTAGGGTTTGTTTTTTCAAAAGAGCTGGACAGTGGAGGTGATTCCTTGTATTTGATTGATGATAAGCTTTGTTGAATCAGTATTCATTGCATTGTTTCTTTCTCTTAGGCTCAGCAGGATTTCATAGTTTTGTGATTCGCTTCTTGAGTTAGGGTTCATGGTTGTGTTTGTATTGGTGGCTAATATTAGGAGAACATTGGGAAAGAAAACAGATGAGCAAGCCTCTCTATTTCTAATTGCATTTTTATTCCTTTTGATTGCTAACATTCCTTATTGAGCATTGAATCTATTGTCTTTGTACATGGTAAATTTGAGACTTTTTCAAGTATGATGTGTTTTTTTAATTCATATGTTCAATTAGTTTTTTCTCTTTCTTCTTTTTTTTTTGATGATGAGCAATATTAAGAGGATAAAAATGATAGAATTCCTATAGGTTGAAGGCAAGATTGAAAAAAATAATACTTTTTGTTTATTAATGGAATTCGGACTCTTAGGGGGGTTCATTTCAATGTAAGTGAGGGGAAGTGGGGGGAAGTGGACTAACTTCCTCTATTTCTGCTGTTCTTTTCCTTTGAAGTGAGGGAAGTGGCCACTTCCTCCATTTAGACTGAAGTGTTAAAACCCACTTCATTATTTTTTAACATCGAAGTGATGGAAGTGAGCACTTTATAAAGCTCAGTTTCCCCACTTCCAAAGACTCATTTAAAATCTTTAAAGTGGGAAAATGAACACTGGAAGTGGAAAATGAGCATTTCATGGAGATGATATTTCCTGCAAAATGAACACATGAGTGATGGAAATGATATCACCTCCACCACTCTAGGGAATTGGCACTTCCCTCACTTCTTGACTTCTCCCCACTTACACCGAAGTGAACTGCCCCTTAGTTGTTGTTGATGCAGGAGATATTTATTCTCATTTTCCCTTTGCCGTTATGTGCAACATTCAAGTCACTGTACATGTAAAATGAAATAGAGTGGCATCGAATATTGGGTGATGAAAATGTGTGTAGTAGCATTGTTTTGCATTACAAATTTCATCTAGTTATATGCCGAACTGTTGAACATGAATTAATTCCAAGATGATGTCTGGCACTCTGACACTTTGTTGCAAGGAAGCCACTCGGTATTTGTTTCTCTTCTTGTAATTCCTGTCAGTTGATGTGTTGTCTTATGACAGTTTCTTTGTGATGCGTAATGAAGGAGTGAAACTATTTTGTAATTAAAATCTGTATGTACTTTAATAAGCTATACAACTAATGCTGATGAATTGCTTTTCTTTTGCAATACTTTAGGATCTCGGATACACAGACCCATCAAATTGCTGCACGAAAAGAAAAGCAGCTTGAAACTTTCAGAGCTGCCCTTGGTATCAAACTTGGAGATGAATCCCCCAAGGATGACACTGAAGAGCAAAAGCATCAGGATAAAGCCCAAGGCTTAGAAACTGAAGAAAGTGGTGGTGAGAAAGACAGAGAACAGCAGAAATTAACCGATGGTAAACAAGACAATGGTGACAGAGAGAGGGAGAGTAGCAAGAAGGCAAGAGCAACAGAAGAACACAGAAGTAAGAATGATTCACATGACAAGAAAAACCCGGAAAAGAAAGTGAATGAAGTTGAACACAAGAAGACGGATACTAGAAAAGGAAGATACATGGATGTTTCTGCCTCTGATAGTAGTGGGGAAGATGTTGAAAATGACAAGATGAAACCATCCCGAAATACTCAAGGCCTTGATTCCCGTTATGACACTGATATTAGGAGCAGCAAGAAGAGCTCAAAAGTTTCTGAGAAGGATAAAATCTCTCGTTACCTTGATAGTGATGAGGATTCTGACTCTAGCAGTAAGTCTGGTGGGGGAAAGACTAGAAAATCAAGGGAAGTTGAAAAGCAAAGGACCTATGACAGTGATTCTGGAAGAGATGGAGATGATAAAAGAAAGAGAAGCCATGTCAAGGAGAGACCTACTAGCAGGAGAAGGTATGATCATGATGAATCTGATTCTGGCCATGACTCAGGCAGGGACAATACCAGAAAATCAAACAAGTATGTTAAGCACCAAAGGAGGTATAACAATGAGTCCAAAATAGATGAAGATGCTAAGAAGAAAAAGGGTCATGCCAAAGAGCTACCTTCTAGGAGAAGGCATGATTCTGATGAACCTGATTCTGATAGCATTTCTCGCATGGAAGATACAAGAAAATCAAGGAAGTTTGTCAAAAAGCAAAGGAGATATGATAGTAGTTCTGAAACAGATGAAGATGATGGAAGGAAGAAAGCCCATGTCAATGAAACTTCTAGGAAAAGAAGGCATGATTCTGATGATTCAGATTCTGCTAGTGATGATTCAGAAAGTAAGAGAGGAAGAAAGAGTAGACAATACAATAACAAAAGGAACAAAAATGACTCTGAAACTGTCCAGGAAAAGAGAAGCACAAAAAATAAGAAGATACGGGAGAAGTCGAGACGACATGGTTCTGAATATTCAAGTTCTGGTGCTGATGATAGTGAGAGTCGCAGTTCAGATTCTGCTAGTGATGGTGATTCTAGTGATTCTAGTGGTTCAAGCGGTTCTAGTGGCTACAAGAGGATGGATGTTAAAAATGGCAGGAGGTTGAAGTCTATTGTGGAAAAAGATTTGAGTTCTGGTTACAGCAGAAAGGATGATCGGAGTACAAGTCATATTAGTAATGAACATAGGAATAGACATCACTCAAGTTTTTGAAGAATGAGAACCGCCCCATTGAAATGAGGAATGATAGGAAAGAAGTTGGCAATAATGAAAATCAAGATGTGCATGGAAAGAGGAAAATTGATGAAGGTCGTGATGATCTGCCAGTTTTGGAGTCGAGAGGTTCTGGCCTTGGAAAATCAGGAAAAATGAGAGAGCTCTTGGAGGTCAAGAAAGACAGAGAAAATAGAGATCATAGGATTGATCATGAAAACCGAGATAACCAGAGGAGAGGTGATTACAAATATCGCGGAAACTCTCAAAAACAATATGATGAAGATGATAATGACGGAAGACACAAGAGCAGGGATGAAAGGAATAGGGATGACAGGAGCCACGACTATTCCAAAAGGAGAAAATTCGAGAGTTCTAGACAGTATGCAAGGAGTGAAAGATATGACGGTGCCTCTGGTGAAGATTCAAAATCACACAGGCGACGGTGATTCATTCAGTTGATCTTATGAATCATCTTTCAAATATGGTATGATGCTCATCTATTATTGAGCTTTATTCTTTATTTGAGCTATAATCTTTCATAACCTAGTTTTGATTTCCTAATTAATGGTAGCTTTGATATTTATACAAACACACACACACACACACACACATAATGTTTCCTTTGACCTTTTGTTTTTTTAATTTCTATTATTTTCGAGTCAGTGGTAAGATGTATATATTTTGATAACAAACCGTTTCTTTTTTTTTTGCTTTGCAGGTGAATCATATTATCCATTGTGTATTTCCAAGTGAAGTATGGTATGTAGATTGTTTGCACTTGATATGTTTGTCGGATGGGCTTTTACCAGATATCCTGAAGAAAAAGTGTG
Organism: Dioscorea dumetorum; assembly: GCA_902712375.1. NCBI lineage: Eukaryota > Viridiplantae > Streptophyta > Magnoliopsida > Dioscoreales > Dioscoreaceae > Dioscorea > Dioscorea dumetorum. The sequence continues at coordinate 7,749 of CACTHL010000058.1, forward strand.
GTCAGAACAAACTACTTGGACTTTTTCTTCTCTGTTTTATGTATCATTTTGTGTAATAATTGTCTTGTTAAATCATATGCTTGCACTGTACTGTGAGATAAAAATTTCTTTAAGCTTTGTTCCTGATTATGCGCATGATCTTTGAAATTGCTTCTTTATTATTCTGCATCATGTCCTTGTTACTACCATATGCTTGTCACTTTTATTTTAATTGCATCCATTTATTAATGCATTTAGTTAATTTTTTGCTTGTATATTTGCATTTTTGTCCGTGTTTGATTTCATCCTTGCCTCATAACAACCTTTTATTTTTATGTTTATTGTTTGGAAAAAAATTGTAGTCAATTTTAATCTGCTGAAATAGAATATTATACCAGCTTGCACATGGTATAAAAACAATAATAATAATAATAATAATAATAATAATAATAATAATAATTCCCTCTTCTCATTGAAAGTGTCTACTTCTTAAAGGTTTTTATGTCTTACATCACCTGTCCATAGATCTGATTTAGGGGTTGATTTAAAAGTTTAATTTTACCATTCTATTTAAATAAATTATTATTTTTTTTTTAAATCCACACCCCCACTAGGGATGGACAGAGAAAATAGCTGATATAGGAAAGGTAAACTAAATAATCATAAAATTTTTAATTTTAATTTTTTTTATTTTTATTAAAAGGTAAAAGTAGGACAGAAAAATAACTATATAATATATTAAAAAAATATTTTTTATAAAAGTTAAAAAATATCTTGTGTTTCACCAATACATCTAAAAAATGGTGGCTGCTGGCATGATCATTAAAGCATATAATGTCGGCATCTACAGAAAAAATGTAGATCTATCTTTTTTTTAAAACCATCATTTGGGTGTCATGTGAGCGCTTAAACATTAAAATGTCCAAGATAAAATGCAAAACACACCAACTGTTTTAATTCCAGGGACTCTATTCAATTAAGAAGAACCAAAAAAGTTTTAAGACTCCTGTTGATAATGGCCAAGAAGTCAGCTGCAGGCGTCAGTTCAGTGAGTTCACTCACATAACTTTAACATCCATCTACTCAATGTTGGTGAGGTCTTAGTCTAAAAAAGTGTAAACGGTGGTTGTGCACAGATAGCCTCAACACTCACTTGTGCGCCGATCCTTACCCTCTCAATTGCTCCGTCAAAAATTGAGTGGCCTGGGGCTAATTAAGAAAAATAAATAAATATAACCTTGTTTTGTAGATTAAATTAAATTAAAATAAAATAAAATAAAATAAAATAAAATAAAATAAAATAAAAATCCATGGCCACTTGCAAAGACAATTTTCATCAATTTAAAATGAAAATTCATATAAAAGAATTTAAACATCTTGATTGCTTCCAATGCTTACTGCACCGTCAGAGAGCTAAAATTTACAACATCTCTCCATCGCAATAATGAGAGAGAAGATATAAACCAAAACTTAGTACAAAGAATATGACAGTATAATAAGCAATCTTCACAATAACAACATATATATATATAAAAGGAAACAAAAAAAAAGAGTAGGAAATGCCGCAACATCATCACAGTCAAGGCAACAAATTGCATGTCTTCTTCTTCTTCACTTGCCCACTCTCGTACTGTAGTACAGTGTACTTCTTGCACAAGTGCGCTATGTCTAAAGCTCTGCCTCTAAGCTCATCATTCTTTATGCTTGCACGTTGGAAAGGCTATACAGCATGAACAGAGATAACTCACCATGGTTATGACTTTGTTTTCATTTTCCTTTTCGTATTTTTTTTTTTTTTTAATGTTGGAGTGGTATGTTTAATATTCTAGTTGGAAAATAAATTCTATTAACAGGCAGATAGTAATAGCTTGATGGAGGATAATTCGGACTTCCTGTTTTTGGGAATAGTCATTACGGGTTACGCTGGTAATAATTCGTTATTCTCCTATAATCAATATTTGCAATTGAAATTACAAAAGCAACTCAGGTTGAACAAATAAGAGATTGGAGATAAAAAAAAACTCACAAATGAAAATTAAGTTGGGAGAAGTGGTTGTCTCTCATCAGGTCCAATACGATGACTTGCCTGAAGAAAAAAGGAACATGCAAAATTTAGTTCAATGCAATAATATATGAAAAAGCTTCTAACTAGTAAAAGGTTTTATCTTTTACCTCCTCAGTAGCACCAGCAGCCATATTAATGAACGATGCTTCTTTTGACCTGTCCAATACATGTGCTCTCATTAGGTCAACTTGGGCAAACTTTGGTTACAAAATGAAAACTTAAATTATCTCTCTACGTGAACATAGAATTGTATTGTATATAACAAACTGAATCGATTTGACCTTATGGTTTGCGGCGGCTCCATTTCTAGTGATCCATTGGGTGTCTCATCTTTGACTTTTGCAAGTGGGGAGAAGAACTGAGAAGAGAGGTGACTTTTAAGAACATCAACAAAATAATCTGTAAGTAAGAATGGCAGAGAAATAAAAAAAAATGGCAGTTACCTGGTGCATTGATATAAACACTATTGAGATGCCCAGCATAAAATTAACTGTCAGAGTGTGACCGAATAATGCAGCAGATGCTATGCCAGTAAAAATTGTAGCCACTGTTGATGAATATTTCTTCAAAATTGTGTCTGCATGCATCAATAACTTCTTCAATAATATTTAAAAGAAAGAAAAAGGCTGAATAATTTAACACACAGAACCCATCTAAAAGAAATCAATAAGCAATAACTTATCTATCATGATCCACTTACCAGCATATTTAAAGAAAAATGATGATAATATGCCTTGTGCAGCATTATTACAAATCAGAAACATTGTGGCCCTGGAGTGACCTTCAAGGATGTTAAAGCTACCGGGTCCTGCATTCCAGATTACATATGCATAGCAAACATTAGGAATTAGTTACAGCAAGACATTGTGCAATTATATATATATATATATATAAAAAATTCCATCGTTGAGGTATAATATTAGGTGAAAAAAAAAATCGAAGATTTTAGTGTCACTAGTTCTCTGCTGTTGTACAACTCAACACCTGTCAATAAATTTCATAACATTTATATTTTGGCAGAAAAAGATGTTCAACAACCAAAACTTCATAGGTGGGAAAAAAAAGATCGTTTCCAATTACCTTCAGTCATAGATACAATTTTAAGATGACAGAGCAGCCATTAAACAGGTAGCAATGAACACAGTCATTTGGAGTGTGGGGTACTTGCCTGATGTAAATTAGACATTTGTTTAGAGTGCAGGTACTTTCCTAAGTTCAGTAAGGCACCATAACTTTTTACATCAATCTGATATTATGCTCTTGTAAGTATTGTATATGTTTCAATTCCCAAGTCAGTCTGGAAAAAATGGGACACTAAAACTTGAATGTAGTGATATCTAGCCAGAGAATTCATATATATCCTATCCATGTAAGATGGTGGTAAATAAAATCTTTCACTTGCATCTGCAAGTTATACAATCATGTTATAGATGAGAAAAAAACTTCCATAGCATAAATTCACAAAATGTTCGCAGGTGTATATGTATCTGAGTTTATCACCTACACTCATAGACCATTGCTAAGGGTAGAAGGTTGCCAACAGAATGTCACAGTTTGAGCAAAGAATGTAAAATGAAGGGGAACAAAGAAAAACTCATGGCAATAATTAGCATAAAAAAGAGCAGCACAGACCCGATGGGGCTGAAGCTTACAAGCATTTTAGCATCCAAAAAAAAACCTTCATCAAATGATTAACTCGATAGCAATTCACACCGGAAAATACACTCAGGTCTTCAGAGAAAAATGGATCTTAAGAAAACTAGATAAAGGAGAAGTACAAAGATAGTCAACTTATATGATTAAATGATGTACGGGGGCTGTCTATTGCACATTCCTGCAACAAGTGTCCCAAATCGTGGGTTAACCAATGAAAATCAAAGGCCTTTGTTAAAAAAATTTAGCTCACTGAACAGGCCAGACAATAATTATCAATAGTGGCCATGACTCAATCTAATGCAGATAGGTTGAAAGCATGCACTGAACCTTAAAGAATACTCCTTGAGGGAACTCTACCTACACTTTCTTTAGAATCCGTGTACTAGGCACCTTGCATTAAGCTGTCAAAGTAATTGATCCTCTCATACAATAGGCATAAACACTGACAAATCTGTGGTTGTCATAACAAAATTTACAAAAAGATTGTGTGCATAGGTCGTATAAAACTTTCCATTAATAAAAAAAAAGTCATCTGGCATAGAGTTTGGTACCTTTGATGATTGCAGTTATAAGGATGCCAAGAAAATTGAAAAAATGCACCATAGCCATACAAAAATAAGTTCTGCAAAGGAATAACATAATTGAAGCACTTAAAGCACTTAAAGCAAAATAAAAATTAGAAACAACAGCTGAAGAAAGTAGCTAATCTATAATTAAAAAAAAAAATTTGTCAAGTGGTAAAATTCTAAACAATTAATTTCTAAGTAGTAAAAAGAGACTCCAAAGGGTGCGTTTGGTTGTAGAATAATTCATATTAGGAAAAAAATTATAAGAGATCTAATTAACAAAATAAATATAATTGTAAGTTGATAAATAAAAAATTATTAAATTGTAATAAATACCAATCAAATTTAATTAAAGCTATTTATTTAAATAAGTATTAGTTGAACAACACTTGGGTTAACTTTGTTTCCCTCCAAAACATATTCAAACTTCAAAATTCCTAACTTAATGTATTTCAACTTAGTCCACCCCAAACAAAACAACACCATAAAGTAATACTATTAATCGCCTAAAGACTTGCAGGTTGAGAATACCTGAAGATAGATGCTTGTCTCAAACTGGCTTTTCAAAGCATACTCATTGAAAACTGAGGCCAATGATGGCACAGTCACCTGAAAAGTTAGATATGGATATAATGCATGAAGAGAACAGCATTAAGAGGAATACAAAATGGAGTACTACTCAACCAACTAATAAACCAATCAAAAGACCACACAAGAAAGCTCTCATCCAAATTATTATGCAAGGTATTAAAAAAACATAGCAATTCCAAGGACTCACGAAAATCAAAGTGTAAATGTATGCGCCCGTTGAAACAGGAAGACCAAGTGCTGTAGTACCCTCAGGCAGAGATTTAAGTTGATTAACACTGATCCCAATAAGCAACAGTGCAAGAGCCTCCCACTGCCAAATGATATACAGCAATCTCATGAATGCTAGAACCATTCAGGCCAAAAGCCATTTACTATTTAATCAAATGACTTATCATTATCACTTACTTTTAAGAATTTTTGAGATCAACAAAATGGAGATATTTGATTGCAAAAAATATGAAGAAAGGGTCGCCCATAGCATAGTCATATTGAGTCATCATCCTATGGATGACAAACTCTCTACATGCCTCAAAATATAGAGTATAGGTCTGTCAACAAGACAAAACCTGACTAACCTGAATTACAGAAAAACGTCTTTTCATTATCATCTTTAAGAGGAGAGCAATCACCAGTACCTGCACATTATTTCAAAGTAAAAATACTGCAATTATATCTTATTGTTCGAAGAGTAACTAAAGGCAATAACATATGAAACATGATATCCTAAGAGGATGACTTCTAAACTTAATACAAAAAAAAAATTAATATTTCATGATTAGGAGTTTTAAATTGTCAACATGGCATGATTTAGTGTCCGAAAGTATCAGAAAACAGATTCAAGAGATTTAGGGCAAGTAAAAATTAACTGCCCAAATTCAAAAAAATATGCTATAGTTGGGTCAGAAACAACAGTTAAGGAGCGTAATGAGTAATCAGGGGTATTGCATGCATCAGACAAGTGATTTCTTTTGACATCAATCTTTGTGGTGCATAGAAATTAGAAATACCTTCAGATTGCTCAACATTTTCACAGTTGCAGGGTTAAAGTACAGCTGCATAAAAAAGTAAAGTAATTAGAAAGAAATAAGATAAATGTAAAACCAATCAGTGCAGTAGTTCACGAAAATTGTCAGCATTTCCAAATCATTAAATCAAGTGTTCTAAACATATAACTCTATAAGGAGTAAAGGAAGACATTAGATTGTACCTGCATTATGAACTTTAAATAGTTGTTTATTGCATACAAGAGAGCTGGAACAGCAAGAAGAACATTACTCCGAGCTGCCTGCAACAATGCAGATAAAATGGCATTTTAACACTAATTTGCAGCACAAAATCATATTATAGGCCCTTTGAGGAAACTCTTCCTGAGCCAAACATGATTACATGAGACATTAATGAAACCTAGGCATCAAGTATGTTAATCGCTAATTGATAAGAAAGCCAACTAAATTCTAAATACCTGACCGATAAGTTATTCAAATGAACAGAAATGTCATTTGCTTTTTTTGCCCATAGATCTGTTCAGTACATGATAGGAATTTAACAATACGCAATTTCGATCAACCATACTAAACTCATGGGGTTACAATTAAGATATGGATGCTGTTGAAATGTGAAACACTAATAATGTGGAGTTACTCTGATTAGAATAAAACTAGAGCAATTTTAGAAGAAATGTACAGAATTATCATGTCTGTGAAACTGCTAGAAGCACTCATCAATAGGGTCCTACATGATGATATAATAAATGTCAACAAATCTGAACCTAACATGCAAATGAATCCCTTCTCAATGAGGCTTGCAAATAGAGGTACTGAGTCCAACTATCAACACAAGGAGGTGCCTGTTCAGGCTTATGCAAGGCGCATATCAATATCTGCTACTGGTGATAGATTTAGTGAAAAGGTTTGATTGTATCTATCAGCAAAACATTTCTATGTTTCATCAAATAGATGATAGGTTGTCTTGGTAAGAAAAACTATGGTATTGGTACGTATATCAACAAAGTTAGACTCCATAGGCTTGTAGTTCATATTACTTGTATCCATTGAACTTATCTTGAGAATATAATGAACAGAAAGAAGTTCTAATTCACTAATAGTATCAATGGACAAAGATTTACAAATAATAAGCTACTAGCTTTCCACCATCAGGAAGATATCTTGCAGTCAATTGTGAGGAAATCATACCTGAACAAAAGTAGAAACTGAAAGAAGTGATTTTTCTCCAACTTTTTGTCGTCTTGCCTATGAAACAAGGAACAGAGTTAGATGCTATTATCTCAGCATAGTTCTAAGAGACAAAAGCTAACAATTGGCCATCAAATGCATGACATTTTCTGTTTGGCAAAGGTTTACTTGTTTACATTCTAAAGATGGCAGCAAGCATACAGGTAACAAAAATATATGTGCCAAATTATGTTAGCGGAGGAACAAAGAAAATCCATAACATGTTGCTTGAAGCACACAAAGTTAGCATCATAGGTAGCAAATAAAGGAAAAAATTAATAAACTTCAAAGTTATCCTACATCTAGTTTCACTCACAAAGAGAAAGAAACTGCCTCAAAAGGGTAAACTCAGGAGCAATCTGGAGATACATATATTGATAATGAGTTCATTATAAAGCTATCATATTAATGTGTTTGCCATTCAGCATTCTTCTGTGGGGTGGTCATCTTTTAGAATCAAGACAGAACAAGTCAGAAAAATTACTGTTAATCATGTTATATAGACTACACAGGCATAAGCACACCCAGCTACCTATCCATACTGAACATGTGCATGCAATACATGAGACTAGAAGCATAAGGAATTAACAGCTCCAAAAAATCTTTCCAAGTAAGCTAAAGAAACAAGTCAACAACCAGTGAAACTGACAATTCAGACTGTTCATTGTCATCAATATCTTCTTAAATTAATTTAAAAACTTGAAAAATGATCAACTTTGTAGGTGCATCTTATTAAATTATAAGATAATAGCAACGAACCTGGAGTAATAGCATGACGATGGCAAAAATAACTTTTGCTGCCTCTGTCAAAAAGTTAACACTGATGGGACTAAACATAAAGCGTCCATCTACCTTAGACATGTAAACTAAAATTGGCTGCAGCAAATTAAAAAAAAAAAAAAAAAAAAGAGTCAAATGGTGTCACTATCAAAAAGTGAATAAGATAAAAGAGCCAAGTACAAAAGATGCCAAAATTCAAGTCCACAATGAAAAGCAATGATCTGATATCAACATTACAAATACGTAAGTAAACTTGTTCTTGTTTTTTATCAAAAGGCAAGAAGGAAAATTGATACAAGCCTTGCTAATGCAGATTTTTCAAATATATGCAAATGATAAGACAAAGAAAAGGGCATATAATACATGCCTTCTAATAGCTTCTTCATGTACATTAAAAAAGGGCATATAAACATCAATTCATAGATACAAGACACCTCTTCAGCTTCCACAACATTTTAAAACCCCTATTGAAACTTTTAAGGTTGATGCAGGTCTTCTAAGAAACAATGAGTGGTATCAGCCTCTTTGCTCTCCGAGAGAAATTCAAATTTCAAGGATTTAACTTAATATTCATCCTGGCAATTAACTTTTCTTCTATTTTATTTTATTTTTTCACTTCCTATGTAACACACTTTAAACTACAATCTAGACTCAACACCATAACCAAACAACAACATAGCATTAACTAATTAAAGTGCTATTAGGCTAACTATTATATATCCTCCTTCACTCATCTTTCACCCACATTAAAGTCTTCTATCACCTCCATCATGTCCTTTGTAGTCTTTCATTTATCATTAATACAACTCGAATGCTCACTGATTCTCTCTTAGTTTGTACACTCCCACTCAACCCATGTAAGGAATTGTCTGCTCACCCGACACGCCTCGGACCACATAATAAGTGTTACCAAATATGCCCAGTCTACTAGAAGAGATCAGCCTCTAATGTCGTTTCTTATTAGTCAGCCCAACCAATATGAGGAATTGTCCACTTTGATCCACATCCAATATGAAACCTCCAGGTTTTTGTCAACCTTTAGAATCTAGCTGAGGTATCACGATATTATTTCCTGTTTCACGTCCTTTACACTGATATAATTTGCACCATTCTCATTGCTTTCAGCATGTAACAGAACGATTACTCATCTTAGGTATACCATGAAGTAATTAATTAGTGTAGCAAACTCTGCTTCTCAGACTTTACTCAGACCATTCTCCCATTTTATGGGTAAAAGGCTTGGAAGGTGGTGATTGAAGATATCTTAGAGGTTCCTATTGCGGCAATCTTGTGAATTACGACAAAGAAGTCTGAAAAAAAAAATCAAATACTTTACACCGGTTCACCAAAAGATATCTCCAACCATGCCCTTGAACAAAAGTACAAGAACGAAGGCTCCTTTGATGCTAAAGTTTCGAATCATGATTTTGTGCCGAAATGAGAGGCTATGGTTAACTAGTCTCCTACATGCAGTGCGCCAGTAACCACACTCATCACTCCCTACATCCTTTAAAAATACACAAAAAGAAACAAAAAGGAAAAGCCCAAAAGTTAAACAGGTGATCAACGTATATATCACCTGAAGACCAACCAAAACGCAATCACCAACGACCAATAAGACATTGAGCGCTCGCTGCTTCGACGACACCTTGCTCCTATGCCTATCATACGCCCTCGAGACGGCCCTCGTCGAAGGAGAAAGCAGTTTGGAGTGGCAAACACTGCACTCCATCATCCCGTTCTTCATCATTCCAAAACCAATCAAATCACTCACCTGAAAAAAAAAACAACAAATCACAAATCCACCTCGAATCCAACCCAATTCCCCCTAATCACACCCTGATACCACTCTTTCTCATCCCAAATCCCCAGATCTCAAGAAAAGAAAACAAACCTAAGATCGAAGATGAAAACGGATCTGGATCACGGATCTGGGAATAGAAGACACTGCCAAACACTGCTCCACCCCAAGAGATCTACAGATCTCCATCAAACCCTAGCTCTCCGGCGCTCATCGTCATCGCCAGCGAACCCTTCTCCGATCCACAGAGAGAGCGAGAGAGGGCGAGAGAGAGATGCGTATTTATAGGTGGAGGGAGGGGAAGGTCTCTTTAGCTTCGATTCTAAAACAGTCGTTGAGCTTTCTCTTCTCCTTCTCTAATGTTATTGTCACCCCACATCAGTGGGAATTGCACGCCTTTGCCTCAGGATTCGTGTTTGGGTTCGTATCACGAGGTAGATGTGCGGCAGTTGATGCGGACGTTCGGATTGCTGTTAGGCGTGAGGACCGGACTGTGATTTGGCGATTTGACAAGGGGGAAAGTGACATTTGGGCAAAGCAAGAGATGCGACGTGGTTTTCGAATGATGGACTTTGTCACTGTTTTGCGAGTTCTAAAGTTTTTTTCAAGGGCTTCTTTGCATAATTCAAAGCCGTCTATGATTATGTCCTTTTTACCCTTTACTTACATTAATAAATTAATATATATATATATATATATATATATACACATTTATAAAAGGTACAAGTGGAAATTTATGTTTAAAGTTTTTAAAAGAAGTTATATGAGTTATAAAAATGTGTGTATATATATATATATATATATATTTATTAATAAATAAAAAGGGATTGGGCATCTCCCATCTCCGGAAAGGGATTATGCTTTTATTCCTCAGTGTGCAGGGAATGGATATTCTCCAAGAATGACTCATAATGATCATGCGCGCATTAAAAAAAATATACCATTTCTATAATTTAAAAATAATATTTATTTATTTATTTATTAAAAGGTTTTTGTTCTAGTGGTATTATTCTGGGTTTTAGTAATACATAAGAATCTTTAAATAAAAAATTTATAAGAATCTTTTTTTCTTTTTGACATCATGGAAAAAATACATAAGAATTAAATTATCTGTTCATAAAATTTATATAAATTTTACTAAGGTATGTTGATAATTACTACCCTCTATGCAAGCAATTATATATATATATATATATATATATATATATTGGAAAACACAAAGGTGTTTTTGAACTTGCCGAGTTACGTTTTTTTGGAGTGACCTCAGTAAAATAAGGGTTAGATCAAAGTTATCAAAAGAGAAGAGGAGAGAGGAGATCAAAACTTAGGAGATTTATTAGTCACAACCAGTGGTGAACAAAGATGCCCTCGAAATACAAGAAGGGGTTTTTTTATTGTTAAAGCAAGGAACTGCTGTATTGATAAAGGCTCAGGCATAAGGTCTAGTATATATATATATATATATATATCATTTAATTTAATTTAATAATTAAAAGCAGTAATAAATATGTGAAGCTCAAATGGGTTGGGTTGGGTTGGGTTGGGCTGGGCTGGGCTTTTGAGCTGGGTTTAAAAATAGCCATTTAATTATACAGTTAATTTCCAATAAAATCTCAAAAATATTATAAAAAAGAATAGGTTTTATTGACTTTAATATTTTTTATAAAATATTTATTTAATATATTATCATGATCAAATTGGATTTCATTGTGAGTCCTTTAGTTAATAAAAATAATAAACCACAAGCTGGTCTTGCAAATTTACAGAAATCTCCAATACTCTTTTGAAGAAAATTTACAAATAATCCACATTTTCTTCCTTTTTTTTTATTTTAACCATCTAATGCTATTTTTTGCATAATAAATCCCAATTTCTCCAATTTTATTTTATAAATTTCTGTAATTTATGTAAATAAACGCTGGAATTTTTCTCTTTTCACATTTCTCATGAATTTTGCAAATAAATCAGAACATTTCCAAATATGAATATTAGCTTTAGTGATCCACCGATGCCAAGTGAAACGGCGATCATTCAATTAATAAAAGTTACTATAAAGATAACAGACTGATCTTCTAAAAGAGTTCACATCACATAAACTATAGGTACATAAGGAAATAGAGGCCCTTACTTAGAGATCTATGTTTTTTTAATCTTCATTATGTTTTTTTTATTAATTTTATTTTATACATGAACACTCATGCTCTTATAATATTCAAAAAAAAAATAATACTGCAAAATTTTATAACACAATTAAAATATAAAACTATTCTTAATTAAAATATAAAATAATTGACACTTAATATTATATATTCTAGAAAGGAGCCTCAACATGTGATTTCCTAAACATTGTAATTAATTTATTTCATTGTATTAATTTGCATTATATATCATAGTTATTTTGTGAGTAATATATGCTTCTTCTACTTAATTCTAATATTAGTGAGACATATATATATATATATATATAGTACACAAATAATTACTAAACATTTTTATTTATAAAATATTATAAAAATTAATTTTGCTTAAAGGTTTCCATTTAATTAAAGGACATTATTAACACAATAATAATGCATTGTGGAAAGTAGGCAGACATGAATTGGAAAAGAATTAATACCTAAAAAGTTTGGTGAACACCACCTCAATCTCCATCTCAACTCTTTTGGATTAATTTTTTTGTAGGTCACTAAGTTTTGAACTTTTGGGTGACATGGCATCATGGTGCGTAACAACCTAACGCCGACCGGGCAAATTTTGGTAGTCACGTCGCGAGAAAGGTTATGGTCACTCGCCAAGTAACCTCCGGGAGAAACAAAATCAAAAGTTAGTAACCGTTTTGATACAAATCAAAACATGGTTACCTTAATGAAAAAAGTTCAAAACTTAGTGACCTACAAAAAAATTAACCGCAACTCTTTTATATATACTGAATTTTCTTAATTTAATGTTGTCAAAATTTAGTGAACAAAATTTAATAAACCAATCACCTACTGATGTATTGGCACTGAGTCCTTTATATAAAATATTCATATTATAAAAAAACCATGTGATTAGAAAGAGAATGTTCATGAACATTGTAGACAATGTCAAAGAAGGAGCTCATTTTTATTGATTGCTAGAAAGTTAGATGATAGATCAACCACACATTTGTTTGGACTTGCTTGCATTGTTTGTTTATGTATTTATAGGTCACCAAACAAACAAGTTAATTGTAGCTTGATGTAGTTAGATGCAATTGATTGTATATATATATGTGATTATGACTTTCATTTTTTGGGACCAAATATTTGAAGAAATTCAAATAATTAATATTTTTCATGCTATAATTATTTATTTGATTTTACTACCGAGAAAAACATTTTCATGTCGCAGATACGAATTTGATAATTTTGTCGAGTTTTAGATGTTGTTGTGTTTTCGTTTTGGTTTGTTTTCCTTTATTGTTGTCGTTGTTTTTTTTTTCAATGAATTATTATTGTAAAAGTAATAAAAAATAAATTAATTAAATATGAATGTGGAAACTTTTCTTCAATGTAAATTAAAAAACATATATAAAAACAAAAACTTTTGTGAATATAATGAAAATAAAATACAAATTATCTTTGTTAGGCTAAACAAACATGCACACATATATATACAAATTTAAAAATTTATTGGTCATTATATATATATTTTTAATTATAAGTTGATATATAATTGAAGTTTATACGTAGTGCCATGCGTGCATGTGAATAATATTATTTCATGAATTGTAATACAAGAAAACACAAACAAGTGATTAATTCAAAGATAGATGAATACATTTTTTTTTTTAATTATAAATTTTCACATTAAATTGATAATTAAAGTTCATAAGTAGTAGTGTCACCCAATGTTTTTAAAACCGGACCGGGAAGTGAACCGGCCTCACATTTGGGTCATGGGTTGGTCGGTCCGACCGGATGACCCGTCCCGGTTGGACCGGATGACGTCATAAATATATATTTTTAAAAAAATTATAAATACATTTTGTGACAATTAAATAATATATATTAAAAGATAAATCATAACAACAAAGCTAATTTGATATTAAAAAAAATCCTATATAGTTAACCACAACATCCATACATAAATATGAAAGTCTACAAAATCAACAATATGGCAAATAACTAACAAGTTAACCACAATATCCATACATAAATATGAAAGTTTACAAAATCAACAACATAGGAAATAACTAACAAGTTAGCCACAACATCCATACATAAATATCTAAGTTTACAAAATTAACAACATAGCTAAAACTTAACAAGTTAACCACAACATCCATACATAAACATCAAAGTCTACCAAATCGACAACATAGCAAAAACATTTTCATCTAATTTCTTAAGAGAGATGCAATTATATAAGCCAATTTTCTTCATCTAACTCATTGGTAACCATTCCTTAGACACCAACCATTGCATTATCATCATCCTCAATGACCACCCTATCATCTTCATTGCCACCTAAAAAAAATTCTAAAAAGAATCAACTTATCAAATGGTTCAAACTCAAACCTAATCAAAAAACCCGGTTTTGACCGGTTCCGGTTCAACCGGCCGGTTTACCGGTTTAATCCGGGTTTGACCGGTTCTAATTTCAGTCAACATTTAGTATTAACCCGGACCGAACTACGGTCCGGTTCCCGGTTTTTCCGGTTGAACCGGCCGGTCCGGTCCGGTTTTAAAAACAATGGTGTCACCCATATATGCATGTGAATAATATTATTTTCACATTAAATAATATTATTTCTGTATGAGTCTCTTATTTTATTATAATCGTATTTGTACCAAATTATTTTTAGGGAAAATTACTGTTCACCCCTCGGAAATTTCAAAACTTCCTAAAAACCCCCTCCAACTTTTGCACACCCTGAACAGCCCTTCCTTTATAGTTTACATTCCCTTTTACCCCTATCAGTCACTTCAAGTGGGTCCATGCTATGAAATTCCATTTTTGCCCTTACAAATAATGCGAAAAATACCGCTCAATCACATCATGTCTGACCTATTATGCATACAAGTGTGCATTTTTTTGTCTCTGTTTAACTCAATCAAGTTTTCATTTAAAACTGCATTATTTAAGCGGAAATATAAGTTTTTAAAGAGAAAAACATTACTTTTTAAAGAGAGACTGAGTTTGTTAAACAGAAACGCAATATTTAAACGGAGACACTTTTTTAAACAAAAACCTCAATTCCCTTTGCATGTAAAGTGAATTTGAAGAATGTGAAGCTTTAAAATGGCATTAAATGAAGCTCTTTTACCCTTGCATGTAAAGTGAATCATCATTAATGTGTTTGAGTTAACCAAGATGATCATGCTTAAACAAAACCGCATTATTTAAGCGGAAATATAAGTTTTTAAAGAGAAAAACATCACTTTTTAAAAAGAGACTGAGTTTGTTAAACAGAAACGCAATATTTAAACAGAAACACTTTTTTAAACAAAAACCTCAATTCCCATTGCATGTAAAGTGAATTTGAAGAATGTGAAGCTTTAAAGTGGCATTAAATGAAGCTCTTTTACCCTTCCATGTAAAGTGAATCATCATTAATGTGTTTGAGTTAACCAAGATGATCATGCTTAAACAAAACCGCATTATTTAAGCGGAAATATAAGTTTTTAAAGAGAAAAACATCACTTTTTAAAGAGAGAATGAGTTTGTTAAACAGAAACGCAATATTTAAACGGAGACACTTTTTTAAACAAAAACCTCAATTCCCATTCCATGTAAAGTGAATTTGAAGAATGTGAAGCTTTAAAGTGGCATTAAATGAAGCTCTTTTACCCTTGCATGTCAAGTGAATCATCATTAATGTGTTTGAGTTAACCAAGATTATCATGCTTAAACAAAACCGCATTATTTAAACGGAAATATAAGTTTTTAAAGAGAAAAACATCACTTTTTAAAGAGAGACTGAGTTTCTTAAAGAGAAACGCAATATTTAAACGGAGACACTTTTTTAAACAAAAACCTCAATTACCATTGCATGTAAAGTGAATTTGAAGAATGTGAAGCTTTAAAGTGGCATTAAATGAAGCTCTTTTACCCTTGCATGTAAAGTGAATCATCATTAATGTGTTTGAGTTAACCAAGATGATCATGCTTAAACAAAACCACATTATTTAAGCGGAAATATAAGTTTTTAAAGAGAAAAACATCATTTTTTAAAGAGAGAATGAGTTTGTTAAACAGAAACGAAATATTTAAACGGAGACACGTTTTTAAACAAAAACCTCAATTCCCTTAGCATGTAAAGTGAATTTGAAGAATGTGAAGCTTTAAAATGGCATTAAATGAAGCTCTTTTACCCTTGCATGTAAAGTGAATCATCATTAATGTGTTTGAGTTAACCAAGATTATCATGCTTAAACAAAACCGCATTATTTAAGCGGAAATATAAGTTTTTAAAGAGAAAAACATCACTTTTTAAAGAGAAACTGAGTTTGTTAAACAGAAACGCAATATTTAAACGGAGACACTTTTTATAACAAAAACCTCAATTCCCATTGCATGTAAAGTGAATTAGAAGAATGTGAAGCTTTAAAATGGCATTAAATGAAGCTCTTTTACCCTTGCATGTAAAGTGAATCATCATTAATGTGTTTGAGTTAACCAAGATGATCATGCTTAAACAAAACCGCATTATTTAAGCGGAAATATAAGTTTTTAAAGAGAAAAACATCACTTTTTAAAGAGAGAATGAGTTTGTTAAACAGAAACGCAATATTTAAACGGAGACACTTTTTTAAACAAAAACCTCAATTCCCATTGCATGTAAAGTGAATTTGAAGAATGTGAAGCTTTAAAGTGGCATTAAATGAAGATCTTTTACCCTTGCATGTAAAGTGAATCATCATTAATGTGTTTGAGTTAACCAAGATTATCATTCTTAAACAAAACCGCATTATTTAAGCGGAAATATACGTTTTTAAAGAGAAAAACATCACTTTTTAAAGAGAGACTGAGTTTGTTAAAGAGAAACGCAATATTTAAACGGAGACACTTTTTTAAACAAAAACCTCAATTCCCATTGCATGTAAAGTGAATTTGAAGAATGTGAAGCTTTAAAGTGGCATTAAATGGAGCTCTTTTACCCTTGCATGTAAAGTGAATCATCATTAATGTGTTTGAGTTAACCAAGATGATCATGCTTAAACAAAACCGCATTATTTAAGCGGAAATATAAGTTTTTAAAGAAAAAAACATCACTTTTTAAAGAGAGAATGAGTTTGTTAAACAGAAACGCAATATTTAAACGGAGACACGTTTTTAAACAAAAACCTCAATTCCCTTTGCATGTAAAGTGAATTTGAAGAATGTGAAGCTTTAAAATGGCATTAAATGAAGCTCTTTTATCCTTGCATGTAAAGTGAATCATCATTAATGTGTTTGAGTTAACCAAGATGATCATGCTTAAACAAAACCGCATTATTTAAGCGGAAATATAAGTTTTTAAAGAGAAAAACATCACTTTTTAAAGAGAGAGCGAGTTTGTTAAACAGAAACGCAATATTTAAACGGAGACACTTTTTTAAACAAAAACCTCAATTCCCATTGCATGTAAAGTAAATTTGAAGAATGTGAAGCTTTAAAGTGGCATTAAATGAAGCTCTTTTACCCTTCCATGTAAAGTGAATCATCATTAATGTGTTTGAGTTAACCAAGATGATCATGCTTAAACAAAACCGCATTATTTAAGCGGAAATATACGTTTTTAAAGAGAAAAACATCACTTTTTAAAGAGAGAATGAGTTTGTTAAACAGAAACGCAATATTTAAACGGAGACACTTTTTTAAACAAAAACCTCAATTCCCATTGCATTTAAAGTGAATTTGAAGAATGTGAAGCTTTAAAATGGCATTAAATGAAGCTCTTTTACCCTTGCATGTAAAGTGAATCATCATTAATGTGTTTGAGTTAACCAAGATGATCATGCTTAAACAAAACCGCATTATTTAAGCGGAAATATAAGTTTTTAAAGAGAAAAACATCACTTTTTAAAGAGAGAATGAGTTTGTTAAACAGAAACGCAATATTTAAACGGAGACACTTTTTTAAACAAAAACCTCAATTCCCATTGCATGTAAAGTGAATTTGAAGAATATGAAGCTTTAAAGTGGCATTAAATGAATCTCTTTTACCCTTGCATGTCAAGTGAATCATCATTAATGTGTTTGAGTTAACCAAGATTATCATGCTTAAACAAAACCGCATTATTTAAACGGAAATATAAGTTTTTAAAGAGAAAAACATCACTTTTTAAAAAGAGACTGAGTTTCTTAAAGAGAAACGCAATATTTAAACGGAGACACTTTTTTAAACAAAAACCTCAATTACCATTGCATGTAAAGTGAATTTGAAGAATGTGAAGCTTTAAAGTGGCATTAAATGAAGCTCTTTTACCCTTGCATGTAAAGTGAATCATCATTAATGTGTTTGAGTTAACCAAGATGATCATGCTTAAACAAAACCACATTATTTAAGCGGAAATATAAGTTTTTAAAGAGAAAAACATCATTTTTTAAAGAGAGAATGAGTTTGTTAAACAGAAACGCAATATTTAAACGGAGACACGTTTTTAAACAAAAGCCTCAATTCCCTTTGCATGTAAAGTGAATTTGAAGAATGTGAAGCTTTAAAATGGCATTAAATGAAGCTCTTTTACCCTTGCATGTAAAGTGAATCATCATTAATGTGTTTGAGTTAACCAAGATTATCATGCTTAAACAAAACCGCATTATTTAAGCGGAAATATAAGTTTTTAAAGAGAAAAACATCACTTTTTAAAGAGAAACTGAGTTTGTTAAACAGAAACGCAATATTTAAACGGAGACACTTTTTATAACAAAAACCTCAATTCCCATTGCATGTAAAGTGAATTAGAAGAATGTGAAGCTTTAAAATGGCATTAAATGAAGCTCTTTTACCCTTGCATGTAAAGTGAATCATCATTAATGTGTTTGAGTTAACCAAGATGATCATGCTTAAACAAAACCGCATTATTTAAGCGGAAATATAAGTTTTTAAAGAGAAAAACATCACTTTTTAAAGAGAGAATGAGTTTGTTAAACAGAAACGCAATATTTAAACGGAGACACTTTTTTAAACAAAAACCTCAATTCCCATTGCATGTAAAGTAATTTGAAGAATGTGAAGCTTTAAAGTGGCATTAAATGAAGATCTTTTACCCTTGCATGTAAAGTGAATCATCATTAATGTGTTTGAGTTAACCAAGATGATCATGCTTAAACAAAACCGCATTATTTAAGCGGAAATATAAGTTTTTAAAGAGTAAACATCACTTTTTAAAGAGAGGCGAGTTTGTTAAAAAGAAACGCAATATTTAAACGGAGACACTTTTTTAAACAAAAACCTCAATTCCCATTGCATGTAAAGTGAATTTGAAGAATGTGAAGCTTTAAAGTGGCATTAAATGAAGCTCTTTTACCCTTGTATGTAAAGTGAAACATCATTAATGTGTTTGAGTTAACCAAGATGATCATGCTTAAACAAAACCACAATATTTAAGCGGAAATATAAGTTTTAAACAGAAAGACATCACTTGTTAAACAGAGACTGAGTTTGTTAAACAGAAACGCAATATTTAAACGGAGACACACTTTTTTAAATAAACCTCAATTCAATGGTGAGGGACTTTGAAGAATTTGAAGTTTTAAAGTAGTATTAAATGAAGCTCTTCTCCATTTGCATGTAAAGTGAATCATCATTAATGTGTTTGAGTTAACCAAAATGATCATGCTTAAACAAAACCGCAATATTTAAGTGGAAATATAAGTTTTTAAACAGAAATACATCACTTGTTTAATAGAGACTGAGTTTGTTAAACAGAAACACAATATTTAAACAGAGACTTTTTTAAACAAAACCTCAATTCCCTTTGCATGTAAAGTGAATTTGAAAATTTTAAAGCTTTAAAGTGGCATTAAATGAAGTTATTCTCTCTTTGGAGTGCCACGACTTCCCATGCAATGGGCCATTTTCGTCCATAAAATTCAAAAATAACTTTATTAACCATTATTATATGTTTTGGGGGGTCAGAAAACATTGTGTTTCAAAGGAAGGGGTTTTTAGGGATTTGAAAATTAACGGGGTGTTTTCGGCCATTTCGCAAACTTAGAGAGTGTTTTTGGCCATTTCCACTTATTTTTATCACAATTTATTTTTGTAGTCTCCTACGTTGTTTTTCTTTTAAATCAACAAGATTTATTATTTTTTAAAAATAAAAATAAAAATAAATAAAAATAAATAAAGATACAATGCTTTTATAATGGGAACCCTCCTTCATTGTTATCTTTCTCTCCCACTCCTCATCTCCTTTCCACATCTTTCAACACTTCCTTCCAACCACACCTTAATTAAGTCTATATATATATATATATATATATATATATATATTTGAAACATTAAAGAAGGGGTATTAATGGGACAACAAAAAAGGGAGGCTATTGAATTATCATTTCACGGGGAATGCAATACAAATTAATTGCAACAAGAGTAGTTGCCCCATATCCCACAATCAATTCATTTGTTGCTTGAGACCATTATATCATCAATTTTTATTTTTATTTTGTTTTGGATAATATACTGCTTCAAAAAATTAAAAAGATATTTATATGCTTTTTTTAAATGATATTTGTTAATTAATACATCTCTATATAATTTTTTTATAAATAGATGATAAACGCCTTTTAATTAAGATTAATCATGGATAGGTACAGATGTGGAGTTAATATACCAGTACTCATTTGCCCTGACATTGAGCTTTGAGGTTTTATCTGATGTTTTTTCTCAAAACAAACATCCTATGTAAAGAGTTTAATGGTAATATAACATGAGGCCATTAGCATCGCTTTATAAATTATTCATGTATGCGTATATACCTCTCAAACTAAAGTCAATAAAAAAAATTATTTTTTCTTTTTACCCTTTTTTTTATTTTGCAAAACAATGCATATTAAGTAGGACATTTGGAGAATATTTTTTTTAAATAATAATTTTTCTACCATTATAATGCTTGCATGAGAATTTTGACAATTTACAAAAAACAAAACCTCAAAAATCATAATGTTTGAGTTTTATGGATGTATAGATCAAGGTATGCATTGAATAAAATAAAATAAAATAAAAAACCCTCAAAAGATTAAAATGATTCACATTAAGAGTCTATCATGATTAACATAAAAAAAAAAAGAAAACAATTTAATTTTAATGCATCACTCACTAAACAAATAAAACTATACAAACATTTTTTTATGGAAAGCATTCGTTCACAACTAAATTTGGTAGAAGGGATAGCACTTCATTTATCAAAATATAAACAAATTATATGTGTTAGGAAGTGCACATTTAAAACATTTGTGCTGTTGTCCTCCTCATGAAGGTTGCAAACTCCTGATCATCAAGCATATCAATGGTTTATGCAGTAGATTCAATACCAATAAATCAATAAATTATTAATAATTTATATTTATTAATTTAATTTATATATTAATTTATTTTTTAATTAATCAATAATTTATTTATTTTATGAAAAAAATATGAAATAATTTATGTTTGTCACTGTTGCAATAGCTAAACGAAAAGACACTTGACTTTTCATACAGGAGATAGAAAATTCAACTCTATCTAAAATATAATTAAGTTGTGATAATATATACTATGTGTATGAAGTGGTTTGCCGACATTGCAAGAAAAAAAAACATATATATATATATATATATATATATATATATATATATATTTTGCGGAGTTGTTGGGATTCAAGTGCATTGCGAAAAGGAATAAAAAGGGACTAATTAAGACCTTCTTTCTTAATTCTATCAATAAAAGTAATTTTATTTATTCTTCTTTTCACAAAAAAAAGAAGGAAAAAAAAAGCCTGAGTGGTATATAAAATGAAATACCAGTTGTTATGTAGCAATAGTAATTAAGAAGTAAAAAATTACTTGACTCCATAAGAATAATACTAATAATTTTTGGAGTATGTTAATTTTTGGGAAAAAAAACTAGCTAGCTGGTAAATATTCTAATCATATAGACCAAGATTTAAGTTTAACAACATTGACTTAACTAATTAAGTTTACTTTAAATAATTCTCAAATTTTTATTCCAGTTTTTGTTCCAAAACAACAACCATCAAAGAGTGCACTTCTCATTCCGAAATTACTAAATTACATAATAAATATTAAATTGATCAATTTCAATTTTGATTTATATGTTTATTATTTTAAATTATCTTTATAGTTCACTAATCATCATCATCTCAAACTCTACCATGCATACCAAAGGGCTTGTAGCCCCGTGAGCACTTGGGTCCTCTCGTAAGAGAAGACGTGAGTTCAATCCCCCCGAACCGCACTCCCTCGTTCCAAAAGGGTAAAGACGTTGTAGGCAATCCCCCCGCCACGCGTACCCCCTGAGAGTTGGCGCTTGTCGCCCTATCTCAAAAAAAAAAAAAAAAAAAAAACTCCACCAGGCATCAAATCAATTTCAATATTAATACTAAAACGCAAATAAATTAATTAATTAATAAATAACAAGTAATGGCAATCACATGATTTCCCTGTGCCATTCTAATTAATTGCACCATCCAATTCATTTGTATCCAATTTCCCACCAACACTTTTCTCTATATATATAAACAAACAACTCTCAAACTCCATAGCACAAACACCAAACTCCACAAACATGGGATCCTTGCCACACCTCCAAGAACAAACCCTAAAACAAGACCTCAAGGTCACCATTCTAAGCTCCACAAAACTCTACCCATTGGAGAAACAAGAGAGAAGGTCCATGTTCCTCTCCAACATAGACCAAGTCCTAAACTTCGACGTTCATACGGTTCACTTCTTCAAGAAAAATACAAAGTTTCCGCTCGAAAACATCGTCGAGAAGCTCAAATTGGCCTTAGAGAAGTTGCTGGTGCCCTATGATTTCTTGGCTGGCAGGTTGAGTTTTAACAATTTGGAAGGAAGGTTGGAGATTGATTGTAATGCCAAAGGTGTGGGATTTATAGTTGGTTCAAGTGAACTCTCACTTGAAGATCTAGGTGAGCTTGATTACCCAAATCCGGCTTTCAAACAACTTGCAGCGGAGCAAGCGCTTGGTGATGATTGTGTTGATCATGATCAATTCTTAGACAGACCTCTTTGTGTTTTTCAGGTACTTTATATTTGCTCTTATATATATATATATATATATATATATACCATGTTAGATATATATATAGAATTGATTTTAATGCTAAACGGTTTGTATATTAGCTTAATTAGTGGCACGAGTCCAAGTGATCGAAATGAATCAAATACGGGATGTTAATTATCTGGGTTTGATCAACGTGTTGGATGTAGTGGTGGTGATGCTGGTTGTGGGTGTAGGTTTGTAATTTAATTCATGTGTTAGTTAGGGATGAAGGCGCATGAAGAAGGATGTTTGTATAACTTTTTTGTGTGCTTGCCCCTGATTTGACTGTGGATGTGATTGTTGTAGTTATTTAAAAGAATGATTTGGGTTAAAGATTTTATGATTTTAAATATAACCAAAATAATCAAATGATTTGAGAGTTGATAGGTGGATTCTTAGATTAAAAGTAAAATAAAAAGGATGGAAGGGAAAAATATATTCTTTACACTTATTTATGTCAGATATAAGGGTAGTTTTGATAACCTTTTATATATATATATATATATATATATAACTTATTTATTTCTACAGACTAAATCAAACTTTCATATATTTTTCATAGATCAAACAAATAATAAAGATATATTTTATGAACATAAAATGTCTATGTATTAAAAAAAAGAAAAATCAGTTTTCTGTGTCCATCCATCATCACACCTTTTATTATTCTATCATAATATTTGTTATGAATAATTTTGCATTTACATTAATATAAATATCAGAAACAACAGTACTTTCAGTCAATTTTGATTAATTTAATAATTACATTCTAACGTTTAAAAGGATCACAAGCCAAAGCCCTCCACCCACCTCTCACAAGGCATCACCAATATCTTATATACATAACTCTATACATTTATTGCACCTCATATCTAGATTATTATTTATTAAAAATATTAATTTTGTTAGATCACGAGAAATTAGTCGCTATCATTTATATATAAATATTATATAAACTAATATATATTTTATTTTATTATTTTATATTATTTATCACTGGTTGTGTTTGATTGCTTTTTTCCTCTGTTTTCACGGTCATCTTCCAGTTAAATAGCCTGTTTGTTTGCCAAAATTTTTCATGAAAAATTTTCCACAAACTCTATCACGTGACCCTATTTTCCCTCAAATGAGTGAAAAAAATTTTCTGCCTCCACCATGGAAAAAGTTTTTAATGGAAAATGTAATTGGCTATATGAAAAAAAAGCAATTAAATAACAAAATAAGAGTTTTTCATAGAAAATATATATAGCTAGAAAATAATTAATGCCAAACAAACGACTATTTTTTATTTACACGGAAAATTTTTTTATGAAAATTTTTTTTTTCCACCTATTTTCCATGTTGGCAATCAAGATATAAATCCAATGATAATTGCAATATAATTATACATATATTGCATAAATTTATCATGTATTTATATACATTGTCAACAATGACTATATGCATGATGTTTTTTTTTTTTCCCGCTCAATTTCACTGAAGGTGACTTCATTCACCTGCGGAGGCTTCGCAATGGGAGTTTGCAACAACCATTGCACATTCGATGGAATTAGTTTCCAAACTTTCTTGATAAACCTCGCCGCCGTCGCCGCCGACCAGCCCCTCGCTGTGCCGCCCTGCAATGACCGCCGTCTCCTCGCCGCCCGTTCTCCTCCCACCGTCAAATTCCCCCACCCGGAACTCATCAAACTCCACCCCCTTTCCAACTCCAAATCCAACTCCAACTCCAAATCCAACTCCAACTCCTCCATGATCACATGCACCAACAACAACATCAAGCTCAATCTCAAGCTCTTCCACTTAACCTCAAAAGACATCTCTACCCTCAAGGAAAAAGCTCAAGGTTGCAAACACACCATCACAAGCTTCAACGTAGTGGCAGCTCATCTATGGAGATGCAAAGCATTGGCATCGGTCACCGAGGAAACAAGCATGCTCTTTGCGGTGAATCTCCGGCCGAGGCTGAAGCCACCGTTGCCGAAGTCCTACGCCGGCAACGCCGTGCTAAGCGCGTGGTGTTCGACGACATGCAAAGCGTTGAAGGAAGGGCATTTTGGGGAATTGGTTGAAGTGGTGTGTGAGGGAGGGAGGAGGATGGATGATGAGTATGCAAGGTCAGTGATAGACTGGGGGGAGTTGTATAAAGGGTTTCCCAAAGGAGATGTGTTTGTGTCTTCATGGTGGAAATTAGGGTTTGAGGAGGTGGTGTATCCATG
Source organism: Dioscorea dumetorum (assembly GCA_902712375.1). NCBI lineage: Eukaryota > Viridiplantae > Streptophyta > Magnoliopsida > Dioscoreales > Dioscoreaceae > Dioscorea > Dioscorea dumetorum. Next base: position 32,871 of record CACTHL010000058.1, read on the forward strand.
GGGGAAGCCTGTTTATAGTTGCCCTGTGGTTGTGCCAAGCCAAGATATTACTGTGGTTTTCCCTGCCATTGGAGGGCTTGATGAAGGTGTTAATGTTTTGGTTGCTCTTCCTTCTCAGCTCATGGATCACTATTCCACTATCTTCTATCAGTTCCTTCACTAAATACAATATATATATATATAATGTATTTATATCGTATGTATGTATGTATGTATGTATAAAGGGGTGTTGTATGACTGAGTTATATGTATGGTGATGTATACTGAATAATTAAGAACTAATATTGTAACAAAAGGATGCTTAGTTTTATGTGGAAAAGACTGATATATATATATATATATATATATATATCAGTGATGATATATATATATGATATTTATGTTAGTATTGCATGGTGTGGTATTTTGATTTTATTTTAATTTCTAAAGTATATATGTATGTATGTATATATGCTATGGAGAGAGATCATTACCTAAGTAATAAAAATATTAAAATTAGGTGGTGGTGGTGGAGGAGTGGATGTTTTAATTGGTTGCTATTCCTTGTGGGGTCATGGATTTCTACTATTTCACCACTATTCAGTGAATATATATGAATTGTATATAATGTGTATTTATACATATTGTATTGTATTTATACATATTGTATTGTATTGTATTGTATTGTATGTTACTATACTTTGTATTTCTATATATATATATAAAGGGTGTTTATTGGGTGGAATTGGGGTAAAACGGTCAGTATCTTGTATTATAGTTTTCTATAGATCAAAATTTAAATTCAAGTCTTCAAAACCAAATTTGAAATTAAGAAAAAAAAAACACTAATTAATGGCTAGAGTTTAGATTATCTTTATTGTGATTAACAAGTAATATTAAAATTCGTGCCTCATATTCCATTATTGCCCAACTGTCCCATTCATTTCGTGGTTGGAACATTAATATTGATGGTTGAAAAATGTACATTCAATTTATTTTGTTCATTGATAAATCATTTCTTTTTGCCCTTTATTTAATATTTTTATATCTATCTCCAAATTTAAGCCTATCCTCTCCAAATAAATAAAATACTTTATTATAAATAAAACCTTTCAAAGAAAATTGTACTCATTTTGCATATATATATATATATATATATATTCCCAATTAAAAGTTAAATTAAGTTTTTTTTTTTCTTGAATGAGCAACAAACAGTTGTTTCAAACAAGCATGGTTTAAAACTCTGACCAATTGAAAAAGCCATTTTACCTTTTTTTTTTAATGGAATACATTACTTTTTCTTTCATCCATAAATTTCAAGTCTATTGGAAAAAATACAATAAAAGAAATAATATCTTTCCAAAATGTATTTCAATCATTGATTTAATAAGACCTGATTTAATAAAAATATAAATTAATGATTGAAAAAGTATTTTATGTTCATGTTCAAATATTTCATGTTTAATACTGTTTCACACTAATATTCAAATGTTTCATCTTGACATTCACATTAAATATTTTCAGAAAATTAAAGCATGAACATGGAATTATAGTGACAGGAAATGATTTTATTTTATTTTATTTTACAAATCATACCAAAGTTTTTTTTCAGAATGTATAGATGAACTGATGAACATGGAAAGTATGAAAAGAATATTATGTTAATCAAGCCAAATATTTTAATAATCATTAAAAAAAATAAAGAAAAAAAAAATCAAAATATTTCCAAATGGATGGAGTGAACAGAAAACACACAAAAGTGGGCAGCAGATGCCGTCCCCATCAATTCTTGTTTTTGGAAGATGTGTTGCTGCACATGTTCACACATTTTCCAAACGTGGTCTACAGCCCTCATATTTCTTTGCCTTGCTCTTCTTTTCTTCTTCTATACCAATCAATCTCCTTCTCTTCTCCCATCCCTCCAAGAAAACATGGCTGAACAACTTCCCAACTCCATCTATGATCTCTCTGTCAAGGTATTATAACTTGCTGTCATCTTTCTTTGTTGTTGTTGATGATGATGATGATGATGATGATGATGATGATGATTGTTTAGGAACTGTTGTTTTGATTGATTTTGATGAGTTGTGTTGTTTTTCTGATTGATTGATTCATCTACCTTGTGAGTTCTAACATGATTACTGTTTGATTTTCACTTGCTGCTGCTGCTGCTGTTGGTTTAGGAACTATTGTGTTGTAGAGGTTTTTGTTTTTGTTTTTGTTTTTGTTTTTGTTTTCTTTTTTGGGTTTGAGGAATTTGCATTTGCTTTCCTTCAATTTGTTTAGTATGTGTTTGATTGCACTTGTTAGTGTTGTTGTTCTTCTTTGTTTAGGAGCTATTGTTGAGTGGAGAGAGAATGTGGGATTGATTTATTATTTAAAATTATTTTTACAAGGTTTCTCTCACTCACTTTCTTCACCTATCACTCTCACTCTAGGCACACCTATCACTCACTTTCTTTACTAGCCACACCTATCACTTAGTAGCTCACTTATTTCTCTCTTACTTACTAACCAAAGCTCTTAGCCTCTATTTATACACATCAAAGGCGGTTAGAAGCTTCAAGAGATTAACAAGTCGGTGGGAAGATTAAGTGCCAAAGTCGGTGATGAAGATTCAAGCTTCTTCTAGAAGCTTGCTTTCATTACTCCCCCTCAGCACCGACTTACTTTGTATTGCTGATTTACTGAATACTCCGAGTTGTGTTCGTATGTCTTCAAACTTCTTTGTGCTGAGGCCTTTTGTAAAGATGTCAGCAACTTGTTCTTCTGTTGGCGTTAGCTTCATGTGGATCTCACCTTGTAGAACCTTCTCTCTTAAGAAGTGGTAGTGTACTTCAATGTGTTTTGTCCTTGCGTGAAACACAGGATTCTCTGCTAAACATACTGCTGACCGATTATCACAATGAAGTATTACCTGTTTAATAGGTTGGTGAAGATCCTTTAGCAACTGTATTAACCATGTGCTTTCTTGTGCTTGCCGTAGCCGCAGCGGCTCGTATTCTCGCTTCGTGGTGGAGAGAGATACGGTAGGTGTCTCTTACCGCACCATGATATCGCTCCCGATCCCAGTGAAGATGTAGCCTGTTGTTGATCGTCTTGTGTCACGAGTCTCCAACATAGTCGGCATCACAGTATCCTTTTACTTGACATCCTCCATTTTTTCGAAGTACGGAATACCGTAGTCCATAGTTCCTTTCAAATATCGGAGTATTCGCCGAACCGCTTCTAGATGTGGCTTCTTTGGTTTTTGCATATAGCGGCTTGCTACTCCAACCGCAAATGCTAAGTCAGGTCTAGTAAGAGTTAGATAAATAAGGCTACCTACCAGGTTGTCGGTACATCCGTGCATCTTCTAGATCCTTCCCTTCTTCAAAGACGAAACTTGATATTTGGATCCATTGGTGTAGATAGTGGCTTGCACTCCAACATCCCGTATGTTTCTAGAAGATCCTTTGCGTACTTACGTTGACGAGAGAAAAATTCCTTCCTTTGTCTTTTCAACTTCGAGCCCTAAGAAATGCTTCAATTCACCAAGCTCCTTCATCCGAAACCGGATTGAAAGATTGTCCTTTGTATCTTGGATTTCTTCGGTGAGATCTCCGGTTAAGATGAGGTCGTCAACATATACCAGTACTATGGCCATCTTACCTCCTATGTGTTTGACGAATAGGCTCGAATCTGATGTTGTCAAACCGTAGCCACTTTGTACAAGGAACTCGCAATTTTCCCGTACCATGCTCTTGGAGCCCGCTTCAAGCCATATAATGCCTTCTTGAGCTTGCACACATACTCTGGATGAGCCTTGCTCTCAAATCCTTGTGGTTGATCCATGTAGATGTCTCTATCAAGCTCTCCATGCGGGAAGGCATTCTTTACATCCATCTGCGCCGAGCTTCCATCCTTTGTTAGCGGCTAGTGCCGGTAGTACTCGCACCGTTGTTAGCTTTGCCACCGGGCTGAATGTTTCATCATAGTCCAGCCCATATTGCTTCGTGAGAACCCTCGTGCCACAAGTCGAGCCTTGTATCTCTCGACCGATCCATCCGCTAGAGTCTTCACCTTATACACCCACTTGCATGAGATTGGTTGGACTCCTATCTGGTTTTGGTACCAAATCCCATGTCTGGGTTTTGCTTGAGGGCCGACATTTCCTCCTCCATTGCCTTTCTCCATTTGTTGTTCTTTATTGCTTCCCGGAAAGTTGTAGGTTCCTCTACCTGATTTTCTAGAATTAATGCAGTATTTGCATACCTTGGATTTGGTCGCCTCAACTCCGGATGATCTTCGTAATAGTGGAGGTACTTCTTCCTCTTCAAGTAGTTGTGGAATCTCTTCTTCGACTTCTTCATGGACTCCGGTCTTCCATGGGCTCTTGGTCTTTGATGATCTTGGACTTGTATCTTCTTTATTTGTTATTGGAACTTCTTGAGCTTGGTCTTGAACTTCATCTTCATTCTTGCCCTCGGTCTCCTTTATATCCGGTTGGATTAAGTCTTGTTTTGGCCACCTGGGCAGAGGCTTCATCAAAGACTACATTCCTTGATGTGTGAATACGCCCGGTTGTTGGATCACAACATCTCCGGCCTTTTCTTTCTTCATCATAGCCAACGAAGATGCAGCGGACCGCCTTCTTGTCGAACTTTGTGCGAAGATGATCGGCACAAAGACATAGCACACACATCCAAAGACTTTGAAGTGACTTATCGTGGGTTTAATCTTCGATAGTCTTTGGAATGGAGAAAGAAAACCCATCTTCTCCTGCGGAAGCCGGTTGATGATGTGAGCCGCCGTTCTCATGCATTCAGCCCAAAATCTTCCTGGCACATTCTTGGCATGAAGCATGCTTCGGCATATTTCTGCAATATGCCGGTTCTTCCTCTCGGCTACTCCATTTTGTTGTGGAGTGTTGGGGCGGAGTCGGTTGTCTCCGAATCCTATGCTCCTTCGGATAGGCATCAAACGCTTGAGAGAGAAACTCTCTTCCATTATCAGCACGAAGACACCGTACCTTCTTGTTGAGCTCACTCTCCACCTTTTCCTTGAACTCTTTAAACTTTGAGAATGCTTCAGATTTTTCTTTCATGAAAAATACCCATACGTACCTCGAGAAGTCATCGATAAATGTCACCATGTATTTGGCGCCACTAATAGATGCTTGTTTAACCGGGCCAAATACGTCGAGTGCACCAACTCCAAAGGCTCCTTAGCTCTAAATTTAGATTGTTGGAAGGGAAGTTGATGAGCCTTACCGAATTGGCACCCGGCGCATACCGTATCGGTCAAGACTTCTATGTCACACAAACCTCGACCATTGACTTCTCAACCATCATCTTTAACTTGTGGTAGCTCACATGCCCCAGTCTTGCATGCCGGAGATCGGATGTCTCGTTCTTCCGGGTCTTGTCCACATAGGCCGATTCGCCGACATCACATATATAGACTCCAACTTGCGCCCTCCATTACCGGTGTCCCCGACGTTTGTATATTACGGTACACCTTAACTTCTTGTGGCCCGAATACCACAAAGTTTCCTTGTCTTTGTCGGTTGTGAGGCCCGACAACGGATTCTTCTTCATCCCGGGAATATGATAGACACCCCAGCAGTTTAATTTGCTCCGAATTGAAGCGTGGAGAAATGAGTGTCTTACCGATGTGGGTGATGGGCGGCTTGGAGTTATTAGTTTGTCACAATCACCGCTTCCCCTTGTACTTTTCAGGCCCTCTAATTTCTTGATGTCACCTGTCATGTGATTGGAGCAGCCGAGTCGATGATCCGGTCGTTCTCATAATTGATCTTCTTATGGTTTGTTATTCTTGTGTCGAGCTACCTCCTTCTTTTCTTCTTGCTCCTCCACTTTGGTGGTGACTACCGCAAATGCCGCTTCGACATTCCACTCATCTTCACTATCATACCTTTCTTGATGACTAGCACCTTGGAAGCTTCTTGAAGTTGCCACATTTCCTTGACCTTTCTTCTTATGCCGCCAGTCTCTTGCATAGTGGCCTTTCTTCCCACAGTTATAGCAACGATCTTTCGGCTTGTCTCCTCCCTTGGACCGATGATTGTTCTTTGCTTCGTGCTCCTCCCGGAAAGCTAGTCTTCTCTCTGTCTTCGTTGTTGGCTTCTCCTGTCTTCGGGTGTAGGCTTCGCTTTAGGTTAAATCGACCCTTTCTTTGACCACCGAATAGTGCCTCCTCTTCTTGCTTCGGTGAAACACCGGCCATTTGCTTGGCTAGTGCTTCTTGATTAGCGAGCATATTCTCTAGCTCCAACAATGTTGGTTGAGTTGGCCAACCCCGATAGCAGCTATAAAGCCACTATACTCGGGTTTTAGGCCATTTATAATGATCCTTCTCATTCTTTGCTCGCTAATCTTTTCTTCCGGGAGAAATTTGAGCAATCTCGGTGCAGAGTGACTTTACCTTGGTGAAGTATTGACTTATCGTCATACTCCCTTGCGAGATTGTCATAAGCTCACTTTCAAGTAACTCGGAGACGAGCATCATTCTTCTTACAAAATAGGGTAGCGAGAGTGTCCCATGCAATCTTCGGTGTAGCAAGCATCCCCGATATACTCCAGCGGCTCGTCTTCAACAATTGTTCTAAGCACAAACATCGCCTTACCGGCTTTGATGCGCCACTTCCGCAGAGCCTCATCTTTGGATTTATCTCGCCCCTGAGCCTTCTTCTCCTTGGATTTAGTATCCTTTGGCAGCATCGATGACATTGCTTCTTCAAAAGCAATATCCGGCGGAGCCGTCTCTCGACCCGCCTACAACCTCCCATAGGTCCTGCCCTTGTAGGTAGGACTCTATGCAGGCCTTCCAATTTATGTAATTATGATTATTTAATTTCTTTAAACCACCAGTCGTACCTGCAAGATCCATGGCTACGTCTGAGTGGCCCGACGTCTGACAAGCCTCCTGTCTTGATTATGCTCGATCTGTAACTCCTCCGGCAGAATGCCGACTATCTCGACTGGCGAACTCCTCGTACTATGCTCAAACAATTATTGTCGATTCAGCGGAACCGATCCGGTAACCTGGCTCGATACCGGAATTGTTGAGTGGAGAGAGAATGTGGGATTGATTTATTATTTAAAATTATTTTTACAAGGTTTCTCTCACTCACTTTCTTCACCTATCACTCTCACTCTAGGCACACCTATCACTCACTTTCTTTACTAGCCACACCTATCACTTAGTAGCTCACTTATTTCTCTCTTACTTACTAACCAAAGCTCTTAGCCTCTATTTATACACATCAAAGGCGGTTAGAAGCTTCAAGAGATTAACAAGTCGGTGGGAAGATTAAGTGCCAAAGTCGGTGATGAAGATTCAAGCTTCTTCTAGAAGCTTGCTTTCATTAGCTATTATGTGATTTTTTTATTACTTTGTGTTTAATTCTCTTATTAATTTGAGGATCTCCGTTTTCTTTTCTTCAGTTTATTTTGTATGAGTTTGATTCCACTTGTTGCTGCTGGTTGTTTAGGAGCTACTTTTTATGATTTTTGGTTGGTTAATTTGAGTTGACTGAGGGGTGTAGAATTTTTTCTTTATCTTTCCCTCGATTTCTTTCGCCTTTTTCTCGGTTGATGAGATTTTGCCCTAATTGATCTTTGTGTATTACACAGGATATGGATGGTAATGATGTGAGCCTGAGTGATTACAATGGAAAGGTTCTTCTCATTGTAAATGTTGCATCAAAATGGTATATGCTCGTATATCATGTCTTTTTTTTTCCTAAAACAATACCCGAATCGAATCATGTCGCAATTTTCACGATTACGGCATACGATCTGTCTTCTTGTGAATTTTCTTGTTTTCCATCTTTGTTTGCTGGTGACTATTTCTTGTGATTGGCTAAAATTTTAGACAAGATGTTCACATAAGGTGTTTGATTTTGGAAACTGAGATGTTCGATAATTCCAACAAATGTTAATGTGTTCTGTTTTGAAATTTTTTCAGCTTATAATATGAATCAGTTGTTCTTAATTGTAGTCGAGCAAAAGCACATTTGCGCTGATAAATTTTGGTTTCTGTTTTTATCTCTGATAAGATTATTGGATTCATCAAAAGTGACGCAATGTGTTAATTCGAACAACATGTTTCCGCTCATGCAGTGGTTTGACTCATACGAATTATAAGGAAATGAACGCATTGTATGATAAGTACAAAGACCAAGGTTAGTTTCATCGACTCATTCTTGAATCATTCGATCAGTTCTAAATTCTTATATCGCCGAACCTTTCTACTTATAATTGTGACTTCTGCATCGATTGCTTTTACAGGGTTTGAAATCCTCGCCTTTCCTTGCAACCAATTTGCCGGACAAGAACCGGGAAGCAATGAGGAAATAAAGGAAGTTGCCTGCACAATGTTCAAAGCCGAGTTCCCCATCTTCGACAAGGTCCGAACCCATTTTTACTGAAAAATCTTATTAATCATACAACATTTAAATTTTTCGTTTTCTTTCGAGATCCAGCAGTTCATGCAATACCAGTGAAGATCATGAGTTAAGGATTCGATCGAAACCCTTTTATCGCGCTAATCCTAATGATTGATTGCCGTGTATTTCTTTTCCTTTATAAATTGTTCTGAATTTTCCATCAACTAGGAGCAAATTAATCGTTTACAGATATCGATGATTAAAACTATTCGACATGTCGCCATCTTGGTACTAAACTCCGGCTTTGCATTTCCTTTTCATATGAATTCTCTATCAAGTCGGAACCATATAATGCTCGACATATTTATCGTCTTGTTTCTCTAGTGAGTTTTAAGATTAATTTCGTCGGTTACATTCATTTTGTGCATCTAGATTGAAGTAAACGGGAAGAATGTCGCGCCTCTCTACAAGTTCTTGAAATCTCAGAAAGGCGGAATATTCGGCGACGGCATCAAGTGGAACTTCACAAAGTTTCTTGTCGACAAACACGGCAAGGTTGTCGAACGATACGCACCTACCACGGCGCCAATGAAGATAGAGGTTCTAATTCTAAACACCTCTCTTCACTTCCTTGCCGATGATTCAAATAATTGCAATTTTTTTTCTTTTTTTTTTTGGCAGAAAGACATCCAGAATCTGTTGGCAGCTCCTTGATTTCAATGTCTTCCAAGAACAATGTGTTTGTGCTGTATAAATACAAATTGGATCTAAGTTTTCTATGGATTGAACAGTTCTACATGAAAACCAACAGAAATTGTTAACTGTGAACAAATTTATGATTATTTGGTGATATTTACATTGCATTTGTGACTTATACATATCTTCCATCCTTATTCCTATTATTCTGATTTTTATGTTTATATTATTATTATTATTATTATTATTATTTTGGAAATATTATTCTTTGCATATTAAATCTGGGCAAAAATGTATAAATGTGTATGAATTTCTTTTCAAAAGAAAAAAAGGCTGGAGGGAAACATTTGTATGACAAATTAATGTTTTTGTTAAATTTTTTGATAAAAATTTTGGGAGATTTTATATGTAATATTATAAAATTTCTGCTTTTTATATTATAGACCAGCTAATTTAGCTGGTCTATAGAAAGACGTTTATGCCCTCAGCATGGTATTAATTTTTGACTTTTGAATGATACTCTTGGATATATAATAATTATGTAGATAAATATATTCCTATAGTATACTTTTATTTTGTAAGTGGTCAAAAGCTTGAAATGAATAAAATAAAAACAAAAATTAAAAGAAACTAATGTGGCTGCATAAAATCATAGCTTCGGAGTGAACAAGAGCACACAAGATATTTACCCAAAAATTTTCATAAGGGCATATTTGTAACTTCATAAGCTATAAATGTGAAAAAGGGGATTACCAAATATATTAAAACCGTCCTGAAAAATAATTTTGAAATATAAGAAAATTCCCCACTTCAAAAAAAAAAAAAATCTAGAAAATCCAAATATATGAAACCCTAACCCTAACCCTAACCCGGCCCAGTCTCTTCCCGCCATAATTTTTTTTAAATAAAAAAAAAAAGAAATATTTCAAAAACAAAAATGCAACCTTTGTGTGCTTCTTTCTCTCTCCCCACATCTCCAACTGCTCTCCACCTCCAAAGATTCAAACTTGTGAAGCTTGAATCCAAGAAAGCTTTCTACATTTCCCCTGAATCACCCAACAATCTTGCAACATGCACCAAAAAACTCAAGCACTTGTTGGTGTCCAAGAGGCTTGATGAAGCCAAGAACTTGCTTGTGGAATTGATGAGTAATGGAATTGAATTTGGGTTCATCACTCAGACTATGTTGATTAATGCTTTCTTCAAATCCGGCCGGGTTTCGGATGCTCGTCAGGTATTTGAAAAAATGCCTGAGAGAAGTGTTGTGACTTGGACATCGATGATTTCAGGGTTTGTTCGGAATGGACTTCCGAGTGTTGCATTCTGTGTGTTTGTTGAAATGCTTGAGTCTGGTGTTGTTCCTAATGATTTTGTGTTTGGTGCCGTGCTTCATGCTTGCGCAGAGTTGGGGGTGTTGGAGCTTGGAGAGCAGGTGCATTCGATGGTTGTTCGGTTTGGAATTGGCAGTGATTGTAGGATTGCAAACTGTTTGATCGATGTATATTCGAGATGTAGAGTGATTGATAAGGCCCAACTGATCTTTGAAAAGATGGCGGAGCGGGATTTAGTGACATTCACTACTTTGATTTCAGGATTTTGCGTGAACAATTTGTTTGAATCAGCTGTCAGGGTGTTTGATCAGATGCTCTTGGAGGGAATAGAACCCAATGAGCATACGATCTCAAGTGTTCTTACGGCCTGTGGGTCAATGCTTGGGGAGCAAATGCATGGTTATATGATCAAGACCATGATTGATCGAGGTGTTCACTCAGCTTGTTCTTTGATTGAATTCTACTCAAGAAATGGTAGGATTGGACGAGCGAAGCTTGTGTTTGAAAGTTTGGAAGCTAGAAATGTGGTCACTTGGAGTTCAATGATCTCATGCTGCATTCGGCATGAGCAAATTGAGGATGCTTTATGGTTGTTCCATGATATGGTTTGTACAGGGATTGAACCTAATGAATACACATTTGCAGCCATGCTCAGAGCATGTGGCATCTCTTCCGAATTTTTTTCTATGGGGCGGCAGCTACATTGCCTTGCAATTAAGCGTAATTTGGTGTCAGATAATCGTGTTGTCAATGCGTTACTTACCATGTATGGAAGAAGTGGAGATGTTGATTATCTCGAAAAGTTGTTTGAGAGAATAGAAAAACTTGATGTTGTCTCTTGGTGTGCGGCGATATCCGGTTATTTCCAAAATGGTTTTGATGAGAAATCAATAAAGCTTTTATCTCGAATGCACAAAGAAGGATTTGTACCAAATGAATATGGATTATCGAGCACACTGAGTTCTTGCGCAAATCTTGCCTTGCAGGACCAAGGAAAGCATCTCCATTGCCTAGCATTGAAGGTAGGCTGTGATCTTGATGTTTGTGTGGGGAATGCATTGATTAACATGTATGCCAAGTGTGGAAGCATCGAAGATGCCAAAATTATATTCGATGCCATGCCTGACCATGATCTCATGTCATGGAACTCACTGATTCATGCCTATGCGCATCACGGGAATGGAAACAAGGCTATCAGTGTCTTCAACACGATGGTGGATGCTGATAACATCACGCCTGACCATTCAACACTTGTGGGGATTTTAGTTGCATGTAGTCATGTGGGTTGTGTCGATCAAGCATTCAGATACTTCTATACAATGCTTGATCAGTATGGTATCATGCCATCAGCATCTCACTATGCATGTATAGTCGACATGATGGGTAGAGCTGGAAGGCTAATGGAGGCTCTTCAGATCATTAATGAGATGCCATTTGAACCGGATGTTCTGATATGGAAGACAATGTTAGCATCTTGTAGGTTGCATAAGAATCTAGAACTTGGAAAATTTGCTGCAGATAAGGTAATTGAGTTATCGCCAAAGGATTCCGCTGGCTATGTTCTTCTGTCTAACATGTATGCAATGCATGGAGAATGGCAAGATGTTGAGAGCGTGAGGACCATGATGGATGAACGGGGAATTAAAAAAGGTGCTGGATGTAGTTGGATTCAGATTAGCGGTGACATGCATATTTTTACTGCAAGTGATAAGTCTCATGAGAAACATGATTCTATTTATTTTATGTTGAATTTGCTTTATAAAGAGATGGTGGAGAATGGATGCTTAGCTGAAATGATCTTCTTATCATATGACTTGTGATATTTAATTGACAAAAATTCATTCACCTGAAACTAATGATATGGCAGGAGAGGAATTGGCAAAAGATGATTCTTTCAGCTGAGGCTGGTAAGCAATCTAGCATATGGCAATTTCAAGTTATGTAGTTTTGTACATGATTTTCTTTTTGGTGCCACTAATTAACTGGAATTGGTCATGTGTACCTCAAAATTATTAGTTTTATTAAGCTTTAGGGTTTTAAACTTAGGGTTTTATGGTTTGTCTGGGTTTACTATTCGTTAATAATAATTAACTATTGAAATGTATTTTTAATTCTTTGCTTGTCATGCGCACTTTAAGATCCAGACTAATTAGATTAACTTCTAGGACAATGGATTAGGTTTGGATTAAGGTTAGGGTTTGGTATGATTAGAAGTTCTGCACATTGATTTTGCTTCATTTTGCAGAACGTCCTTAAGAGATTGATGTTTTGAAGACAAAAGGAAAAGGACTGGAACCTTGATGTTCAGATATAATTGATTCAAACACATTGCAAGGAATTTGATGCCCTTTCAATTGTTGTTACAATATACGCATCACACTGCCTGAAAGACACCTTCAACCAGTGGTGTACTTCAAATGGCAGTTTTTTTTTTTTTTTTTTTTTTATATACTTATGCAGCAACCCTTGTAAAACTATGATTATTATATCAGCAATCCTCTACGATTGCTGCATTCTTGCTCATTTCATTTTGTAGAAACATTTTTCCTGACAAAAAAGCTCATTTCATTGATATCAAAAGGGAAACTGTACATGATACAAAATTGATACACGGAGTAACCCATATGTCGAACAATGATGTGATGACAATGGGACATGCAATCGGTCTGAGCTTAAATCGAGAATTTACATCTGGAGTTCAAACTTCTGCTGAAGCTCCTTATTGGCATTAGATTACACCATGTATATATATGTATATGTGTATATGTATATATGTATATGGTATCAGCTAGCAAGCACTGGTCAGCTACACAACTGAATAGTACAAGCCACTGCTTGCGCCCAATACTTCAATCTTGCTTTAACATCTTCTGGACGATCACCTGATCATTAGTAAACAGAAATTTGTTATTCATAAATGAAACACAGTGATAATGAGTAACATAGTGAATCAATTTGCAGTAATGCAAGTTCTAAGGTGTAAGTGTTACACAGTGCACATTGAGATGCCGAAACTGGATAGGATATGAGTAGATGATACTACTTATACTTTAAACTTGAGAGAATTAAGAACAAAAGAGCAAAAAAGCTAAAACATTCAAACATAATTGAATTCTTAATAGATTAGCTTTTAATCAAAAGAAATGTAGCTAAGCACACCTGCTTTTAAAAGCAAAGGAATACCCAATGCTGAACATAACAATGCATTTAATCAATTTGCAGTTGCATTACATAGTAAATATTGAGAAGCAGGGATTTGAATACATGATATTAATTATACTTTAAACTTTCTCTACTTTAGAAGAGTAAAAAAGCTAAAGCATTCCAAAGAGATAGCTATTACACAATTAAGGCATATAAACATAATGGAATTCTTGATAGATTAACTTTGAACCAAAAGCAATGTAGCTAAGAACAGCTTACACTTTTAAAAGCAAAGGAATTCACAATACTGAACATAAGGACGTATTTAATCAATTTGCAGTTGCATTACATAGTACATATAAAGAAGCAGTAATTGGATTGGAAATGAATACATGATACTAATTATACTTTGAACTTGGGAAAATTAAGATTGAAAGTAGTTAAAAAGTTAAAACATTCAGTGAGACATATAAACATACTGGAATCATAAGAGATTAGCTTTTAAGTTTTAAGCAAAAGTAATGAGCTAGGAAGAGCTTCCCTTTCTGAAAAAGCAAAGGAAACATCAAAGATCCTTGTTTTTGTTTGTATATCAGAATTCTGATCAATTTTGGTATAGGGTTAGAAGTTCTATAATATGCAAACATTATTGATGCAATTGTAGCTTTTGATCAACAAGAAACAAAGAAAGCTTTCATAAGACTAGAAGGATCAATCGTACATTCTTTTTTTTTCCTCAATTGAAACATTTCCTATGCCCAATCCTTTATCCCACAAAACATTAACTATCTCAAAAACAACAAAATCCAAAACTTTTCCAGGAAAATTAAGAAAAAATATGCATAACAAGAAAGATTTATGTTTTCATTACAGATCAATTATGAAACATCAATCAGCTATTCAGAAAAAATAGAACTTCATAAGAAAGTAATAAATCTAATCCTTTGGGGATTAAACCGCTATAATTTTCAAAGTAAACACCAATTTCATCGATTCAAAACCCTAATCGAACGAAACAAGCACGAAACCATCCACCCACTCGCACTCAATCCAAAGTCTGAGATCACGAAGAGCCATACCAGGGCTGGAGATCTTCCAATTAGCCAACGGCGAAGGCGGCTCATGAGCGGGCTCATGCGAGTGATACTGATGCTGCTCGTCGAGGAACCGCTGAGACAATGAATAGCAGAGCTCAAGAGCAGGGAGAGTACCACAGAGCTCCGGTATGCCATCGTAGCTGAAGCCGAATCCAAGGTCCAGGCATCCTTTGAGCTCCTCTAGGTCCTCATCCGTGAGGCTCTTCGTTCTCCCCATCGCCGGCGTTTCTCCACCGTCCGGCATCAAACCAAAGCCAATGGATTCATCGACGTAGCCTTCAAGCATCACGCCACACTTGCTCCTCCGCGGCCACGGCTCTTCCTCCATGGCTTTGCCCACCTCCTCGGGCTTCTTCGTTTTGGAAAGCTTCGAGCTTTCTAGAGAGTAGAACTCCATGCTCTCTCTCTCTCTCTCTCTCTCTCTCTCAGGGTGAGACACTTGGAAAGCTGGGGGTTTTAAAGGAGACCAGAAGATGGTTTATTTGCACATGTGCCCCTAAAAACTTAATTATTCCAATAAAACCCCATACAATATTATTTTCAATATACATATATATCTATATTTAAGAGCAAAAATTAGCATATTTTTAATGAGGGACCAAATTGAAAAAAGATCTCCACACTTGTAACCTTGTACCTAATTACATGAATTATTACACCACATCATTTTATATTACTTTATAAGAAACACTCATTTTATCCTGATTCAGACGTCTTGCCATTTTCCCTCTTTAATATGTAATTGTTAGAGATATTTATATGTGGTTTTATTGTATAAGTAAATTATAGCTCAAAATGTAAAAAAAAAAAAATAAATCAATAAAATTACACATGGAATGTTACATTAAAAAACATAAAATATATTCAACTTATTTTTCATCTATTATTATTTGATAATATATGGGCCGGAGAACACTTTAGCACCGGCTTAAAGTCCGGGAATCTGAATTACCAAAGGATAGAATACGAAAAAAAAAAAATTAGAGTCAAGTTATTATATGTATATAAGTATTTAAGATTCTCAACTTTCAAGCTATATATAAATTAATATTTGTTTAAATTTAATATAGTAATAATACTTTACTATAAATAAGTGTGGCTCCAAAAGAACCCAATAAATATATCCCAAACTTTGGAAATCCTAAAACTTATGAAACCTAATTATTAAGACCGTAAACAAAACACACTGAGCCATTACTTGTTTTATTTATTCAGTTATTACACTTACTCTAAAATACAACTAAAATTATATCATATACACTTGTTTCTATTTTATAAAATTTCACATATAATTATATATAAAATTTAAATATTTGTTTTTGATAAATATGAATAAACCACATGCTAAATATAGACAGAAGCTGAGTTCTGTAATATCTATGCTCTTTATATTTGCGAGATTAAATTTGAACCTGCGATATGATGCTAAAAAACTAAACGGTAGTTAACAAAATTTAAATATTTAGAAAAATATAATCTATAAATAAATAAATGAATAAAATAACAGAGACAAGATGAGGTGTACTAGAGGTGCTTCGCCCGAATCCGATAATCCCTTATCGGATGCAAAAGGAAATTTAATAAACCCGTTATTTGGTAACGGGTTATCGGGTTCGCCTCGGCCTCGCTTCGATTGACACAAGTTTTAACTCCTCGACGAGCACTTTCCATTTCGCACTTCCTTTTGCTTTTCCATTCCGATCCCCTTCTCGCTCTCCTTGAGCATCGATTCTAACGGATTCGAGCTGTGATTTCTTCGGTTCTAGGGTTTTTAGGGAGAGGGGATGGATTCGGAGGATGACATGCATGATGCCAACGATGTGGAGTCGCTGGAGGACGATTTCTACAGCGGGGGTACGGGGATCGAGAGTGAAGAAGATGAAGATGATGATGATGATGATGAGGAGGAGTATGGTATTGTGGATAATGATTCTGATGATATCATGGAGATCGCCACTACCCGCTACCAGGTGAAGGTTTTTGATTTGTGGTTTTTCTTTTTGTTTAATTTCTCTATGCTTTTATGGAGTGAGGGGAAAAAAAGGAATTAGGACTTTGTGTGAATTGGGTTGAATTCATTGCTTCAATTTTTTGGTTGTGTAAATTGAGAAACTGTGAATTATTGGTCTCGGTGCTTGTTCATGAACACTGTGATGTGTGGAGGTGATGCATTTCTTGTTAATTGGACAGTGAATTCATACTTGAAGTGATAAAAGGTTACAGGATCAGTTTTGCCTTTTTATTTCCATGTGTTTTAAGTTTGTGTTCTGATTATGGTGGTGTAGAGTTTTGATGTTGCTGTGGACTGCATTGGTTGTTTTCATGCTGGAATATGACGAATTTTATTACTCCTTTTGTTTTCGCTGATTTATGCATGCTTCTGGTTTTAGTAGATGGTGCTCCTTTAGGCTCTAACAGAAGAATTCACACCTTTGATAGTATCGGTGATTGGGATGGTGTGTTGTGCTTGGATGGATGTGTCTCCTTGTTTTTTTTGATTTTTTGTTTCAGTTCTTATGCTCTTTGGAGATTGGTAAGCTAGTGAATTTTAGTTCTCAATGGTTTTGATAATCAAAAGGTTTTCAAAGGACTGGTCTGTTATTTTGTTGCTTTGATGCCATGTGTAAGAAATAATTATGCGCCAAAATGAAATCTGCTGTTGTTTCATTTGATTCCTGTATTCGGAATATCCATCTATCTTCTTGTTTTATGCAAAGGAGATTGTTGATGAAATGTTTTCTCTTTATCCTATCAAAGGTGGATTTTTCTTTTTGATCCTTCTTGCATTTATGATATTTTTCGTTGACAATTCCCTTTGTTTTTCATGTGTAGCAAAACGTCAAATCCAAAATCTTGTCTCTCTTCTTTCTTTCCACGTGGGGACTTCAGCTGTTGGGCTTAACAAAAGAAAAACTGAGACAGATCCCTATAGGATTAGATACCTCCTTAAAAGCCAGACTTGAAGGGTTGTTAATCCTCGCACTCTACAGTCTACATCGATTTAAATTGGAAGTCACAAAGAGTTTTGATGTGTTGACTGCTGTATTATATTTTGCAAAGTGGATGAAGGTGGAACTAGATCCAACACATTCACATTAGAGGGAAATATAAATAATCAGATTTGTGAGAATTTGGTATGCACTATCTGAGATATATTGGTGCAGTAAACAACTTCTATTAAATGAATGGTGTGCCAGAAATATTGTTGTGGTCTGCTGTACCTTGTCATATTTAACTCATTAAAACTTAGTTTCTATGCAAAACATGTTGCACATGTTGCAAAAGGTGTGTGGGTGTTTGAAGCGGATGCTAGTGATAATAATGTTTCTAAGCAGAATATCTGGTAATCCCTATTGTTAAACTAGTAAAGTATGATTAGTTAATGATGAAAAATTGCATAAACTGAGGAGCTGTAGTCTTTCCTACTGCATATAAGTTATGCGTGTTATTTTTTTTCTAACTTATGATATTTTTTTAATCAACTTATCAATGATGTTCCTTCTATACTTCCAGAAGAATTATACCATTTTGAACGAGGCCAGCATACGGCAGCGTCAAGAGGAGGATATAACTAGTGTGTCAACTGTGCTTTTTATTTCTAGAGTTGCATCATGCATTCTTCTGCGCCATTGTAACTGGTAAGACTACTCACTCATGCAGAAAACCCTCTTTTTTAACACACAGACCATAAATTGAATCTTTGTCGTCTACTTGGATTCAAGAGAAGCTTGTTACACTAGGCCTTTATTTACAATATCTAAATTTGAAAATAAATGATGCTTTGAAGTATTTAGTGAACAACTTCCTACCCAGGACAAACATGTGCTGACCTTGAATACTTGAAATAAACATCCCTGTAGCACAGGGTTCAACAATGAAGCCTGTCCTTTAACCATATGTTACAAATTGCTTCGCTGTTGTTTATGTTCCCTGTTCTAATAAGTATTGCTTGACTTAAAGTCCTGCCATCTTCTAGACAAAAGCTCAATATGCAAAGTCCATTTCATTTTGGTTTTGGATTGTGTTTCTTTATTTTCTGAAGCTCTTTGGATTTATGGACTCATTGCTTGTGCAGGAGTGTCAATAAGGTGCACGATGAATGGTTTGCTGATGAAGAAAATGCCAGGAAGACTGTTGGTTTATTGGAGAAACTAATTGAAATTCCAAAAGAAAAGGAAGTGAGGATCTCTATGTCAGATGATTAGATATTTTATTGTGAATATATGATTGTAATATCTTCCCAAGCTTGAGTTCCATCTTTGGATATGCCAGTAATTACCCCTCTTGAAGTTTTTTACTCACCGTTGATTGTTTTTTTTTGACTCCTGTGGCAGCTGATTTGTGGAATATGTTTTGACACCTACCCTCGTGAGAAAATGGATGCTGCTGCATGTGGTCATCCTTTTTGTCGTGACTGTTGGGGAGGTTTGTCATTGTTTATTTTATATCATTATTATTGACTAGAATTTTGCCAGTTTATGTTCACGATGATCTGTTTGATATCATTGTTCAGCATTAGTTCCTTACATTAACACTTTGATTTTGGTTCTGTGTTTCAACTTTTTTGCAGTTGAGGATTGAGTAATTTCAGTTTTTACACTTATAACATATGTACTATGCCATCTCTGACTTAGATATATATCACTATTTAATTTTATTAAATGTTTGCTATTGTTTATTGTTGCTTTTATTGGGAAGTAGAGTGCCATTGACTCTATATGCTTTCCTTTCTTCTGAGAGGTTGGTTCAAACTTACTAGATGCCTTATTAAGTGGTTTTTTGTAAAATGATATGCTGATGGGAATGAATAGCTGGAATATATTTAGTTGAAACTGAGTTTACTTAGATGGTATGTGCTAGCTTACTACTACCACCACCACCACTACCACCACCACCACCACCACCACCACCACCACCACCACCACCCAAAGGGGGATTGTAGTTCCTCACATGTGCTCTTTTAGCTAAAATAGTTTGGTAGTTGAGAATGGAAATGTGGCACTGCAGTCCTTTTGTTTTAGTATGGACTATTGAGTTATTCTTCTTCAGTAACATTTTTGAGGCAAATGCATACCCATTCTTTAATAGCAATTCTATAGAAATCACTGTCCTCCTTTATGTTAGTATAAACATGTTACCATCTGCTTTCTTAGACAACTGAACGCCTCACTAGAATGACAATTGCTATATTTTGGATCAACGCTTCATCCCATATCTTATACTATACCTGAAGATAAATCTAGATGTCCCTCTCTTAAACATAGAATAACTTGAGCGTGTCCCTTCAGAAGATGTTTAATGTTTTCCTTTAGAGTTGAATTGTTTTTATGGTTGCTTATGATTTCCTCATTTTCTATTGGTAGGCTACATTGGCACTTCAATAAGTGATGGTCCTGGTTCTGATTTCTTAGACAACTGAACTCATCACTATAATGACAACTGAGATCTTTGGATCAGTACTTCATCCTGTATCTTATACTGTACCTGAAGATAAATTTAGATATTCCTTTCTTAAAAACATAGAATAACTTGTGTGTGTCCCTGCAGAAGATGCTTAATGTTTTCCTTTAGAGTTGAATTGTTTTTTATGGTTGTTTATGATTTTCTCATTTTCCACTTGTAGGTTACATTGGCACTTCAATAAATGATGGTCCTGGTTGCTTGATGTTACGATGCCCTGATCCATCTTGTGATGCTGCCATTGGTCAGGACATGATTGCTCTTTTGGCCACTCATGATGATGCGGAGAAATACTCAAAATACCTTATTAGGTCATACATTGAAAATAATAGAAAGGTATGTATGACATCATATTGTATATGTGCTTATATTGTTCACTATTCTTCGATATTATATATTTGTCAATTTCTTTTTTTAGTAAATTGACAAATTAAACATAAGTTATGGTTTTGCTTCAGTGCTTATTACCTTGCATTTGGAGAAGAGATTGCCTTTATCACTTAGAATTTTCATTCATCTTCAATTTTCTGCATATAATACAGATGCAATCTGTTATACCCAGTAGACATACAGTTGTGGAGGCTTGCATGTATGCTCGCATAATTTAGCTTTCTTTTCTTGCTTTCGTCTATTTGTTTGCGAGTAGGATTTAAATGCTTGTTCATTTCTGTCCTGGTCACGTTCCTTTAGTGTGATTTTCATTCTTTTGACACATTTCTCAAATAAATACTCGAGTGTTTATTGATTTTTAATTGGTGTTATTTCTAGCTGAAATTCATCATGACTATTGGAGTCCTTCAGTTATTTATCCTGGTGCATATTCATTCTTCATATTAGGGGGGAAATAAAAACTTGCTCTCTGGATTATCATATGATTAACATATGATGCTTATAATATTTGTCTTGCAAGTTACTCATCATCAATACCATCTGATCTCTAACCCATTAGCATATTTTTGATATGGATTGCAACTAAGAATTGAGGAGGCTTTACAAAAGCAATGATAAAATGGTATTTATTGCTCTAAATTGGTATCTTCTATCAACCCTTTCATGTTTGTTGCCTTGACTTAGATAACCATTGTCATGAAGTGGTTTAGCCTCAAAACCAAAAGGGTGTTTTTTGGCTTAGTGATCTGAATTTTTGTTTTAGGATGGAAGTACACAATGTGTGAGCAACAGATCCCAAAACAGCTCTTGTTTAGGAAAGTAAATCAGAGGATGCTAAGTCAATGCTTCTTTTGAGGTGAAACTCAGCAGAGAGAAATTGAATTAGTGCATGTTTCACATGCTGTTAAGTGGTCTTACAGATGTATGAAATGAACCATATGATAATAAGCAGCCCTCGAAAGAGTCATGTACCTTGTGGTGGAAAATCTGGTAGGATGGCCATGCTACAACATAGTATGCATACAGTTATTTTATGACATCATAACGGTAAATGTTATGCTCAAGGATGGTCATAGTACAATATGGTATGTGTTGCTGTCGAGAATTTTACTGCTTAATGATCACATGACACTCTCAAAATTTACCATTCTTGAGCATTTGTGTTTATTTGGCTCTAAAAGATGCTCTTACTGTACAGTTCATGTCAATATTCTTTCTTTAAGTTAGAAAATGTGATGGCTAGCCTTAGTTTTCATAATTAATCCCTTTGGTGAATATTTCTTTAAACTAGTAAATAACTAGCCTGAGTCACCGAACAACTGTTTACCTCCTGCGCACTAAATCTTATTCTTAATGTTACTGTAACAATCTAGCTTAATGCATCAATGTTTACCAGAATTATTTCTTCTTTTCAGTACAGTAAGTTGTTTAATCATGTACATTTGTGATAAGTTAAATCCTAATTGATTTGCTTCTGGAAGATTCTTGTGGAATATTTCTATAATATGCCACTCAAACAAATTGCTCTCTTTATGTTATAGCATAGTTTTGTGACCTGTAGTATGTCATTTATATCATCTATTTTTTTTTTCTTGTAGACAAAATGGTGCCCTGCTCCGGGCTGCGAATTTGCTGTGGATTTTGTTCTTGGAAGTGGAAACTTTGATGTTTGCTGTGATTGTTCACATACCTTTTGTTGGAATGTGGGTAATTCTTCGAGTTCAAATTATTTCTTCAGATATATTTTACTACTGTTTTCGTATTCAATATTTTTTCTTTGAAAATTGAAATTGACAGTGTACAGAGGAGGCTCACCGACCAGTGGATTGTGGTACAGTTGCCAAGTGGATATTAAAAAACAGTGCCGAGTCTGAGAACATGAATTGGTAGGCATATTCTACAAGCAATGGATTTTTATATGTGGTGTTTTAGTTGTTGGTTGGGACCAGGTACTATACAGTATCCTATGATATAATCAATACTGTTGGAGGCCCATAAGTAGAATTTTATAAATGCGAAAAATTATATACAGTGATTCACAAGTGCTCTATACATACATGCAAAAAAGGTAACAAAGTCATAATAAAACTTTTTGAATAAAACATTTATGATACCTTAAAATAATTTTCAAAATCTAACAAATGACACCTTGGGATTTCCTTTTTTTTCCTCAAGTGTTTTTTCTAATGTTTTCCTTTTCCATATTATGTGGAAGAGAATAAGGAAATCCTCATCTTGATATTTTTATTAGATTTAAAAATGTTTTCACAATTGTTTGTGGCTTCCAGTTCTGCTGGCTGTACAATAAGTGGCTTTGCAGTAATCGTTCTCATTCTTTTATTCCCTTTTATTTATTTGGCTGATTATTGGAACATATTTATCTATTTATCTTTAGCAATTTTTGTTGTTTATATTCCTCCAATAAATTCTCAAGGAATTCTTATTTGTATATGACAAGTCTGTAAGTTTCAACTTATAGAATTGTATTGTTTTATTCTTGCCCCCATAAAATGGGCTTCACAGATAATCTTGACTGTTTTAACTAAAGAAGGCCTCTTTTTTAGACTTTTTAGACTTAAATCTGATCAGACTATGACATTTGATTATTGGTCTTAATTCTCAAATCAAGACCTCATGATCTCCTCTTGAATCTGAGCAGAGCTTTGGGCTAGATAGAATGATAGATAGCTCTTGTCAAAACTAGGTGGTATTAATAAGCAGAGGGCTGCCTGCTTATGTATATTATCATTTATGTGCAGAAGTTTTACAGAAATGAATGCCATATGATATTTTGTGCTGTCTTACTTCTGAAATGTGTGTTCTTTATGTTGGAGTTTGGACCCTATATGTATAGCTGTGAGGGAGTTAAGTTCCCCTGTAATTGAGTATATGCAATGGATAATTGGATTTTCCTGTCCTCACCGGTGTTCAGGAGATGAAATGCTGTTTAGGCAGAATCTGTATTTGATTAAGTGAAAATAAGTGATCTCACTTCGTGCAAAAGGGGTGAATAGTGGATAAACTAATTCAGGCAAAATTGATCAAGAGAAAACAAGAAATGGGTCATAACAGAATGTTTTGGCATAGATCTGCTATGAGACAAATCAATGACATTCTCTTTTGATGTAAACTCTGAATAATGGGTTCTCTTAACAAAGTAAGTTATAAGAATGCCAGAACCTTAATTGACTGTTACATATTGATTCCTGACCTGATTTAAAACTATTCAGTTTGTGGTTTATTCATTATTATTATTATTATTATTATTATTATTATTATTATTATTATTATTATAACTTTTCTGTGGATTTGATTTTCAGGATATTGGCCAATTCCAAGCCCTGTCCAAAATGTAAGCGGCCAATTGAGAAAAACCAGGGTTGCATGCACATTACATGCACACCACCTTGCAAATATGAGTTTTGCTGGTAAAAATCTTTTGGAGGAACTGATTATTGCTTTAATGAAATTAGTTGGTGGATCACTATTCATTTTCTGTCGATTGATTTTCCTCTTTGTGTTGTAGGTTATGTTTAGGTGCATGGACTGATCATGGTGAGAGGACTGGTGGTTTTTATGCTTGTAATCGCTATGAAGCAGCAAGACAGGAGGGTGTAGTATGTGCTTATTAATTCTTTCCTGAATTAAGTAATGTTATTACAGTGCCATGAGTTTCCTTTTAAATATATTTTCTTTATTGAACTATCTTCAGTATGATGAAACTGAAAGGAGGAGAGAAATGGCTAAAAATTCTCTAGAGCGATACACACATTATTATGAGCGCTGGGCAACCAATCAGTCGGTGAGTGCTTTATCTGACATGGGTGCTTAATCTGATTATAGAAGACTTTACCGCATTATGCCTCATTCTACCTTTTTTTTTTTTGGCTATTAACTGGAGAGTCTCACAACTTTATATTGCTGTCAATATGTAGCTGTTAGACAAGGATTTTTTTTGTTGGTATCACTAGTGTTGAGAATGTCTGGAAAATTCAAATTGCACCTTGCTGATGAGCTTTATTTGTTGAAAGGGATGCCTTTTCCATCTTTTCTTGAATTTGGTTATAATGAAGAAACAACTAGTATTGGTTTGAGCTTTGCTTTGAGAAGTATGATTTTCTGCTACATGAGTTTATTCACTTCTGTTTTTGGATAACCTAAGCATGTTATTGTGTTTGAGCCTCTCTAAGGATTTCTCAACCTTTTTTTTTGTTTTTTTGGTTTAATCTATGTAATTTCACCCTTTTTGCATTTCAAGTAATGCATACTTGGTCTTTAAGATATTTCTCAAATCAACAGTGTAGGGTACATCATTTAGTTGCTTTCAGCCTTATGTTCCAATTTTTTTTTGCTCCTTTTGCTCAAGCAAAAAATGTTGTCCTCGTGTGTTTTTTACATGAGACTTGATAATTTGGTTGTCAAGATTCTTCTCTCCGTTTTGCTGTTACGATCATCTGAAGCTTTTGCATTCTTGTTGCCAAGGGCATGCTGTGTGTTTTATGTCTGTAAACTAAAATTCAAATTGCTGAAAGTTCTATAAATTCTTGCACTCAAGTTGGTTTCTGCCAATGAGTGATTTTAGTATTAAATATAATATCTTGTTTCTTGAATTGGCAGTCACGACAAAAAGCACTCGCAGACCTACATAGCATGCAAACTGAAAGGGTATGCCATCTTCTCATTCTTGTAGATTGTTTTAATTCTTGTTGCTGGTTTAGTGAAAATGGTGATCTCTTCATTCCCAATCACCAAACATGCAGATGGTTGTGAGTATGTATCATTTACATGTGTGTATTGACTTGAACCAAATTACATCATTTTAGAAATGCTGCCCAGCATTGAAGCCATTTAGAATGGCTATTATGGTCCATATACAATAGAAAGCATAAAGATGGGAAAAACGAGGTAATATTAGAATCCTAGAGCCTCATTATTATCTGTGGAACTTGTCATTTAAACTGCCAAGCCCATTAGGTGGTTTTGCTACCATAGAATGGTTGATGATTCAAATCAACATATATCTCCTAGTGTTATATGGGCACCTTTCTTGTCAGAGATTTTCTCAGTGTAATGTTAGTTTTCATTCTTCCAACTTGTCAGGATTCATTCTAAATTGTCAATCATCCGTTTAATCATTGGAGCACTTATTTTGTTTATCAACTGTTGGTGAATGTTTAATTTATGCCAACTGATTATTTTAGTTTAAAACTTAACATGATGACTGCTTGATGTTAGCTAATATGCTTAATTATGAATGGATGAATTTGGGTTTTTTTTCTTCCTCTATCCTTTTAGTATTTCCTTTTCTCATAAATCTTAGTTATTTCTCACCTGGAATTTAGGATTTATCTATGGACTTGTTGAATGAATTCATTTACTAGAAGCTTTTAAATTTTGGAATAAAATATTGATCTGTGTTCTCCAACCATTAATATAACAAAAATGTGGACTGTATTTCCAACCATTGCAATTTCCTATTGATGGTGGAAACAGAAAGTAGTTTGAAATAAAAACTTGAGGTCTAAAACCACTAGCCAGAATCATTTGTTCAATTTCTTATTTGAACATGGAGTCATGCACATCGCACACCAATCTAGCCAAGATGCAGTGAGTTTAAATGATCTCTTGTAAAAAAGAAAATTCCAAACATTAGTAAAAGCAGTTTTCGTCAATGCTGTTGTCATAGATCTGAAATCTCTCTTGCACACACACTTTAGCATGTGCTTACTTTCAGGTAAATCTGTTTTCTTCCTGAATGAAATCTGTCGTCTTTAATTTACCTTGTCAATTAGTTTTTAATTTATTCTTTGTCTGATTGGCGCGTTCATATTATCATAAATCACAGCATTTTCTGATGTTTTTCCATTGCTGCAGCTTGAGAAGCTTAGTGAAAAACAAAGCCAGCCAGAGTCTCAGCTCAAGTTCATAATTGAGGCTTGGTCTCAGGTTGCTTAAGTGATGTTAATTTGCCTTTGTTTCTGATATTAGCTGTTTCATCAATTTAATCAAATTTATTGAAATATTTCCTCCTACATTTTGCATTCCAATGTGCAGATAGTGGAGTGTAGGCGGGTGTTGAAATGGACATATGCTTATGGATACTATCTTCCTGATCATGAGCATGCCAAGAGACAGTTTTTTGAATATCTGCAAGGTTCTTAACTTGTTTTTTTTTTGTTATATTAACATCATTGATAGAGTTTTAATTAGTGACTTTGTGCCATTTCTCTAGGTGAGGCAGAGTCTGGATTGGAACGGCTTCACCAATGTGTGGAGAAGGAACTGCAAATTTACTTTGAAGCAGGAAATTCTGTGCAAGACTTCAATGATTTTCGCACAAAGTTAGCTGGGCTAACGAGGTAATTCAATTTCAACACCTTTTATATGATGGCTGAGTGTCAATGTTTGCTGATGAATAAACTTCCAAATGTGTGCACAACTTTTAAAACTAACAATGGTGTGCACAACTTTTTCATTCTCAATATTATGCTTCATCTTTTAGTTTATGGTAACGATCAATTATTCTGGGTTCTTCTAAATGAGCAGCGATCAGTTTACCTGCAAATCTTTTGAATTCTCAAATAATTTCATGCAATTTGATGCCAATTTCTTTATTTTCTCCCACTGCTTCTAACAGTGCACTTGATACCTGTGTTGCAGGAGTAAATCATTCTAGAATAAAAAACTGAGTTGTTACTGGATATGTCCTAGTTGTTATTTCAATTAATGCAGTTTATACTTTCTATAATTTTAAGATGGCGATTGTGGAAGTTATAGATAAGTTGCATGAACACATGCTACTTGAAGGGAGCTGGAATATTTTTCCATGAATATGTGGGCATGAAGGCGTGAACACTAGATCTCACATTTGGATGGGGACTACTTGGACTTATATTTATCCAGTTAAAATATTTCATCATCTTAGTTTGAGAATACATCAAACATTTCGATCTCCTTTATGTGTGGTTAGTTTTATGCCAGAACATTATCATGCACCATATCTGTAACTTTTGGCTAAGGATGTCTCTTTTGCCTGCAGAGACACTTTAACCTTTGTGTTCTTTGCAGTCATTGTTGGCTCTGTATGCGTATGTATGTGCTTTTAATTAATACCTTCTGTTTTACACATTGTCAGTGTGACTCGGAATTACTTTGAAAACCTTGTTCGCACCCTGGAGATGGGCCTCAAGGATGTTGGTCCTGTCAACAGCCAGGCAACCAGCAGCAAGACTTCAGGTTCAAAGAACTTGGGCGGCAGGGGAGGCAAGACCGGGAAGAGCAAGGTGACTATGACTAGTTCTAGATTCAGGGGCTTTTTACCATTATCTCAGATGATCAATGGTCGTGTGTTTACCGCATCTGTGCTAATTCCAGGTTTTTTTTAATGCCTCTCAGATGTGAAAACAACACCGGAATGCAAATCACAGCGGCGGCTTGCTTGCTTGAAGGCTTAATGGTGAAATGCAGTCACTTAATACAAGGTAGGGTAATGTGGGGAGATAAGTGTTTTTCCGAAGAAAAATGTTGGGGATAAGAAAGAAGGGCTAGATTTTTGTTGTATTGTCCGATCAAAAGAAAAAAAAAATGTAAAACAATGTATAATTCCCTGTATATGTATGTATATCCTCCTGCTCACTGCTGTCTCTATGTATTTCCGAGCATGATGGGAAATCATCACCATACTTGTTGTAGTGTGCCCTCATTGACAAACTCTTAAAACAATTCATCCATTTATTTGCTCGGCTGATATAATTTCGTTTGTTCTAGTTGAAGTGGGAATGTGTTGTTGGGGACGCAGTTTCTTAATGATTGAAACATGCAAGTATTTTGTTCGTGCTTCGGTTTCTTGTTTGTTAACTGTTTTGTCATATTGTTCTTGTGTCAGTTATTTTCTTGCAGCTTTTCTGAAAGAGTAATGAGTTTGAACTGGAAGTGATGTAGAATATGGTGACCGGATTGTGATGGTTTTCTGTTCTAGCCTCCATTAGGGTTTATTTTTTTTATATTTTTGACTATACACTTGTCTAGGCCCCACCACTGTTAGGGTTTATTTTATTTATTTTTGACTAATTGTTTATTTTTATGTTATTGACTATACACTTTTGAGGCCCCACCACTTTTAGGGTTTGTTTTATTTTATTTATTTATTTGTAAATTAAGTGGGGTATTTATGGAATTAATATTTCAACATATTTGTGTTTTTATCATGCTTTGAGTTAAAATTTAAACACATTTCTTTTAAGTAAGAATATAAATATTTTACGAATGGAACTTAATGTCAATAGACCAAGAGATTAGTGGTAGATTAAAGTTTATTTACAAATGATAAAATAATAGAAATACTCGTAATGGATTAAAAATTGAGTATAATAGATTTTAGGAAGTCATGTAAAAACCTGCCAAATAACTAGTTTTTTACTAGGATATAGAGTATATATTTTGAAAATTTTTATCACTTTTATTTAGGGCCGGTTCATTTCGATGTAAGTGGAAGAAAGTCAGTAAATGAGGGAAATGCCACTTCCCTGAAGTGTTGAAAGTGGTGGAAGTGATATGATTTCCCCCACTTTTTGAGTTCATTTTTTGATGAGTGTTTCTTTCATGAAGTGCTCATTTTTTCATTTTTGGTATTCATTTCGGTGTAAGTAGTGTTATTTCTAAAAAAATCTTTGGAAGTGGAGGGAAGTGGGCTTTATAAGAAACTCATTTCCCCTATTTCGGTGTAAAAAATACCGAAGTAGATTTTAACTAAAAACCACTTCAAAGGAAAAGAACATCAGAAGTGGAAAAAGTTACTCTACTTCCACCCACTTCTCCCCACTTACCCTGAAATGAACACCCCCTTAGATTCTTAATGCTAACTCGGACATATAATCTAATCAGAGGCACCTAAGTCAACCAACATAAATCATATAGTTATAAAAGATAAATAATAAATTTTGAAAGTTAGATATTTAAATAACAATTAGGCTCTTTCTCAGCTTCCATATTAAATGGTTGGCATATATAGTATTATGTATTTATTTATTTACAAACTCTGCAGCACTCCGCAGCAAAAGTGGGGTGAAAAGTGGGGTGTGTATATATATATATATATATAGGAAAACATCCATGAAATGCAACGTAGGGATTTGAAACTTTTATTTGTAATTCATTTGATTTTTGGTGTTGTGTACTGTCCTGATGCTCCTGGCAACTTGAAAGATTTTCTTTGCAACTGTTATTGCTGTACATTGTAAAAGAATTAAATTCCTCCAAAAGAATATATATACGTGTATAAGAATTTCCATTTATAAGTCAAAACTAGAACCTTAGTTCATATGAAATGGAGTTTATAGCAACCCAATTTAACGCCTTTCAAAAGATGGTTAGCAATCAAGATATTCACCAGAGTTCCGAGTGTTTGTCGATTGTTCGTGTTCCCGTTGATGACTGCTATTTGAACAGCTTGTGACTGAGTGTTTTAAGCACCGCGCCTGGGATTTGTCGGGAAGCATTCTTCCAATTAGTTCCAGATGTCATCATCAACTCAAATTCTTGATAACTAATTCGACCATCCTGCGGAGAATTGAAGACTCAACAACATTTCAGTATGAAGTTGTGAGGAGTCAATATGAACTGTTAAGTTCTGTATCATGTTTGTATCTGCAGAAAATCTAAATATGAATGAAAATTTGAGTTTATATCGACTATCAAGCAATGTGTCATTTGCATCTGCAGAAATCTAAATATGAATGATGATTTGAGATCATGAAAGAGAGGATTGTGAAATTGCCAATCACCTTGTCTACATCAATGTCGGAGATGATATCCTGGATCACCTGCTCATTTGGACCGTGATCACCCTCTGTTAAAGCGTCTCGCAATTCATTGGTCTCGATAAATCCACTTCCGTCTTTGTCAAAGTAGTTGAAAACTTTGTTAAGATGTTCTTCACTACTAATTTTCCTTAAATGAATGGAGACAGTTACAAACTCCTCGCAGTCAAGAGTACCATTTCCATCTGTATCAGCCTGTTGTAACTTATGTTAAAAGAGTTTATAAAGAAGTCCTGAAAGGATATCATTTAAGTACTACTCACTGCTTCCAGTAACATTTTAACTTCCGGCTCAGGAACAGGCTCTCCGATTATATGAAGCCCCTCTTTGAGTTCTTCCAGTGTCAGGGTTCCATTCTTGTCGGTATCCATCATGCTGAACATCTTCTTGATTCCGTCAACTTCTTCTACTGGCAGATGGTCTACAACCACCTATAAAGAACAATTTGAAGTATCATCAGGATTCAGGAAAAAGATTCATTTTAAAAGAGAAGCTTAATTTGTCATAAAGTTTGTACATACTCTCAGAGCTTTCTTTTTGAATTTGTTCATGGCTGAGAATTGTTGGAGCCTAGCTCTGACAGTTTCGCCCAGTGAAATATCAGGAGCTGCATTGGCATTCTTCAACCAAGGATGGTCTTTACGAAGAAAAACGGAAACTTGGTTATTTCTCCAACTTTGTTCGACCCATATATAGTTAATATACTTTCTAAAATTAGGATAGGTTAGAAATTCAAGAAAACTTTGATATTCCATAACAAATCGAGCAGGTTTTCAGCATTAGAAGGATGAGGCATTAAGATTGAAAATCATGCTTAAAAAAGAATACCACAATTGCCACGTGCAAATCGCAAAATTAGTAGTGAAATAATCAGCAAGATTTTGGATTATGGAAGGAGAGCCACAAGAAAGAGTCCATAGTGCTTATGTAATGAGACTTCCTACACGTCAGTTATATTGTTTGCGGATAGCAACAATTAAATGACATGTTGAAGGGCATGCTAAATGAAATGCATGCAAAATAAAAATAGCATACCAAGTACTTCTTCAGCTGTCAAACGGGTATATGGATTTGGATCAAGCATTCGTTTCACAAGATCCTTTGCATTTTTAGATACTTTAGGCCAGGGTTCCTTATCAAAATTGACAACTGACAGGATAATTGCACGTGCAATTCCCTCATCGGTTTCTGCATGAATTAAAACACAATTTCAATAAAGAATAACTTAAACTCAATAGTTGCGCATTGCCCACAGTATAATTGCAGATGAACTCAATATTTAGAATCTGCTTGCTAAAGGTCCATAGCAATGATTGTTGCATTTGTGATTCTATTGAAGGCTTGTTTGGTGCCAAAAAATAAATTCATGCTTCAAGGCAATGAATTGATCCACAACAATATACCTGCCCAAAAGGGTGGCACTCCACACAATAAGATGTAGAGAATAACGCCAGCACTCCACACATCCACCTCTGGTCCATAATTCCTCCTCAGAACTTCGGGAGCCATGTAATATGGACTTCCGACAACTTCGGTGAAGCATTCACCTATACATGAAAAACACAGGTAAATTAAAGATAAGTTTTTGACATGTTAATGAAGATATTGTTGATAAGATGCAAACCTACCAGGCTTGAAGAATACAGATAGACCGAAATCAATCACCTTTAATGGAGAATTTTCTGATTCATTTGCAAACAAAAAGTTCTCTGGCTTTAGATCTCGGTGAATCACCCCATGTGAGTGGCATAGCTACAGGAAAGCACACATATCAGATTGGTAAGGTACCACTGCACCAGAGTGGAAACAAAATATGAGACAAAATGACCATTCCTAAGTCTAAGAAAGCCTTAAGGGAAGGTTTGTTTTTCTATGATATTCGGCATTTTCCAACCTCTCCTTTAAAATGGTGCGCCTTCACCAAAGCATGAATCAGATTGTGATGGCATGCTGAAATTCTCATGGTGAGGAGTATATATTTTAAACTATACATTGCACTACATCTGTCTCAATTTCATCTTCTCTGCCATTCCATTTTCAGGTGCCAGCATCCAACAATTTCATCTAAATCATTCATGTCAATGAAAACTGCAAACAAACAAGCCCTATCATAGAAAAAAAAAAGGAAAGAAAGAAGGCTCTTCCTAAACATATGCTCAATTTTAATCGGATCATTGAATACCACAAAGAAAAGTTCCTCATTGACTGAAGGCCTTAACTAGGAGTCTGACAAATCAATAAACCAAGCAAAGCAATGATCCTAGTTTAATCACAAAATTTCCCTAATTTTGTTCTCAAAACAACACGCAAATACGAAGCATTCCATCGAATACCTTGACAACCTCAACGATGGTCTTAGTAATGTTGGCAGCCGCACGCTCGGTGTACCTCCCGCGCTGGACAATCCGATCAAAGAGCTCCCCGCCCTCGCACAACTCCATAACGAGATGCACAGCGTTGGCATCCTCATGCGCATCCTTAAGCTTGACAATATTGGGATGATCGGGTAAAAAGGCCATGATCTCCACCTCCCGGTGGAGGCAATCAGCGTCAAGGGCGACCCTGAGCTTCCGTTTGGAGATGCTTTTGCAGGCAAGAACCTCGCCGGTGGCGGTGGCGGTGCATCGGCAGGTGACGCCGAATTCGCCGCGGCCAAGCTCGGGGCCTAGTTCATAACGGTGGTGGAAGTCAGACGGGGTGACGGAGGGGGAGGAAGCGGGGGATGAGTTGGCGGCGGAGGAGTAGGAGCTGGAGGAGATGGAGGGAAGGCAGTGGAGGCTCTTTGCGCGCTTGAAGAACAAGTCTTGCGTTGATGGAGATGCCGAGCAGCAACCTCCCATTAATGCCCTAATCTCTCCCTCTCTCTCCGCTTCTCCTAGGGTTTTTCTCTCCTCTCTCTCTCGAGAGAGAGAGAGGAGAGAGAGAGAGATCGAGGAGGGGTTAGATAAGAACGGTTGGCCGTTAGTTTCTCAGGATTTCCCGCAATTTTTTCAGGAGAGAAGGGAGTTTTTGTAGTTATACCCTTGAAAATTATGTAATTGCAGAGGTGTATATATATATATATATATATATATATATATTGAGAAATTATAAAAAGTTTTTTTATAGGATGTTTACAAAATTATTATTTTATCATTGAATTTCACGGCGAAGTCATTGTTTGAAATAATAAAACATAATAGGTTCTGAGTTGATTGGTAAATTCTAAAACATAATTTTTTTTTTGTAGACTTTTTAAAAAAAAATTAAATGATTATGCAGGGTTGCAATTGCGTGGAGAAGTCATGGAGCCTGACAACTGGAATTGGAAAAACTAATGTTGCTGCTATTCATTAACACTAGAGAATCCACTTAACATGGTTCGCTAAATTTGACTTGAGGCAGAGAAAGATAGAGTAAGTTTTTCACAGTTATGATTCAAGGATAACAGTAGGAACTCTCGAAAACCCTAGCCGACACAACATTGGAACACTTGTGTGTTTTTAGACAGGCTTGGACAGCAACATAACAGAAGAACAATAAGATTGATCTGTTCGCATGCATGACACTACCAATCTAATGCAATTATCAAGTTTTATGCACCAGGCGTTTAAATCAGGTTCATCTACCAAAAGACGGTATCACTGTCGTATTCTTCATTCAGCTTCAGCTCGAAAGTATGGTCATTGTAAGGGAAGTAATTATCAAACTGGCATTCAAGAGGAACATCTTCAATTTCTTCGTTGCCTGAAAAAGGTAACGTCTAACAAATTATTGGACAGTTACTTTGCAAAATAGTTACGGCAATTTATACAGCTTGAGTTATTAGTTGAACACAATCTAAATATGACTGTGGATCACAGGTAGCATGGTGCAATAGAAGGCATTGTAATAAAGGAACCTGAATATGAGTAATATCTAGCAAAAGGAGGGATCTCCTCTGGCTCAAGCTGCATTTTCGAGAGATCCATGGTATCATCCAGCTCGGCTTCCTGAGTTCAATGAATGCAAGTAAATTCATCATTGAAAAAAGAATCTAAATATTTTTCAACAAATCAGGTTTGCTATCATTAGGGTCTTGATATGAAATTCCAATATCCCTTGATGCATGATGTGGAATGGAAGAATTCTTTAGAAAAATTTAGGCTAGAAAGATAGAGGTAAGCGCTGGAGTTTAGAAGTTTATTGTCGGACCTAGCATCATTTGACCTTGAAAATTCATGCAGTATCAATAGATGAATACAAATTGGTTTGATGAGATAGAATGAGAACAAAAAGGGTAGTATGTTAAAGACGAGATTGAGTGAATCTAGTCCAAGCAAACAGATCATAATGTGAAACAAATCCCATGCACAATTTATAGATACAGAAAGCATCCAAAACAAAAAAAAAATTAAAGAAAAGAAAGAAATTTCTCCACACATAATTGCATGAAATTAAAGAGGATGTGCGCCGTAATCTGTAGAAGCAGCAGCATTATCATATACAACTCAGACACATTGAAGCAAATACACTATCAAATGGATCTCATCAGCTACATACCTCATGTGGTATTCCAAAGCCATAGGCCAGATCCATCCACTCACGCAATGAAGACAGTACTGTCTCAACTTCCTTTCTTACACCTGAGTTGAAGAAACATGGAGCACAGTATCATATATTGAATTAAAATAAATGAACATGCCAAGAAAAAAATGACTTTCAATGAGCAATAGAAAGAAGGGTTCATTTTCCACCAACTGAAAAATAGCAAAATTACTTGCACCCTCATTTCTGAAAATTAAGGGAGTGACAAGTAAAAAACTGTAAAGAAATGGAGACTATATTACGTTCTTCCATGTGCTCCCTTTCTTGTTTTCTTTGATCATTTCCTGTAAAAGGTATCTCCTCAATTCCCTCTTTAGCCCATTCTTGGCATTGCTTGATTTCCTCATCAGTCAAGAAACTAGTCTTTGATGCATTTTTCATAGTCCCACCATCGTGCACTTTAGTCTTCTCCTTCAATGTGGAGCCTTTTGTTGGACCTAAAGGTGCAGGTTTGCTAGCTTTTGAAAGATCCCTCAGAGCAACTCTGCCTTGACTCTTAGTCTTCACAGTCTTCGACAAGTCAGCTTTTGCCCCCTCAACACCTTTTCCTAAATTACGAAAACTTCAATCAAATTTATCCCAAATAGAAGGGTAATGCTCAAAATATACTACAAGGCATCCCACGAATAATGACAATGACTGATACCTCTATGAATTGGTAGGTTTTCATTTTGAATGGCTGGGGGAATATGAGAAGCCATGGTTACTCAAGTTATCCTTCCTGAACCAAAAATACCAACAAAAATCAGAAACTTCTTAAATCAAGAAGTAAAACATAAATATCTTGTTGGCTAATGCATTAACTTATAAATTCAAGAAACATAGTCACCAAGACACAAACATAGAAGAGGCAAAAATTTGGGTTCAGCTTACACATGAGTTAAGGATTGTTCATACCACCCTCTTATGCATATGGGATCACAAAAATTAATGTATCTGAGAAAACGAAGTACACCAAATCTATGTACAATCATGCAGTGGAAGCTAGTGTTATTTTAATGGATGCATTCATCTATGCTCTTAGACAGATAAGCACCAAAAATTAACTCAAGTTGGTATCATGAACTACTCTAACACCCTGTCGGATTGCTGCTACATTCTCCACATCAAAAAGGAAATCAGAATTAAAAATTCTCAAGTTGACTGAGACTAAGCAAGCAAACACAATCATGCTTAATTTAAGCTTTCTTAAAATTTAACCTAAAATCTCAGCTCATCCTAGGATTTTTATGCAAAATCATCAAGCCTAAAATACTTGATCATTCATCCGAAAAAATCAAATACTAGTTAATAGTTATTGCCATGTCATTTTCACTTGCAAGTATTCAACATGGGTGTTAATTTATCCATATTTATCATGAAGAGAACAACAAAACCACTATCTTTTTTCTTGGCGAGAAAGTATCCAAGCCTAAAAATCAAGCAAATCATAAATGTAGCGAAGCCATTAATTTTTCTCCCCAACAAAAAATTCATGGGACTAAAAACCAATGGCAGGATTCACCATCGTCTCCAACCACCACAAGCCTCATCATCCATCTAAAGTTTTCTATGAGAAATTGGACCCGTGAACGAAAACTATACACTAAATTAGAGCAAATAAAAACAAATCTCATACAAGACCTAGAAAAATAGAACGAACCAAGGGTGCGAACTATAATCTTCAACGAAAGAGCACAAATCAAGAAAAAGAAATAAGAGTATAAATCTAGAACACGAGATCAGCTATCGAGGGCGATGGTCACCGTACTCGACCTCGACGGCGTTGCGGAACCGGAGCTCTTCAGCGGCCTCGACGGAGTTCGAAGAGGGAATGGGGGGAAATGAGAAAGGCGGTTTGATAATTAGTTCTTAGGGTTTTACTTTTTAACCCCTAAAAAGATCAAAATTGCTTGTACTTCTTGACTATCCAAACTTGGAAGTTGGAACTTAGAAGCCCTTGCTCAATGAATAATATATTTAAAAAGTAGAAATTTAAAATTTTCAATACTTTTTAATAAAAATTCATTAATTCACCAGCTAGTAAGTGAGCTCGTAAAAGTAATATTACAATTTTTTTCATAAATTAATTAAAAAATGTTTTTAATTAATTTTTGGAGATATTTTCTTTACAGGCAGTCAAAGATAATTTAAAGGTGGAATATGAAAATGCTTTTACGGGGGTGTTCGTTCGAATAAGATATTTTATTAGGGTGTATTCCAGAAAAAGTTCATCTATGAGAGCTAACGAAGCTTTCCTTTTCATTGCATTCTTCTCTCCAATCGCGACTCCGAATTCCCCTCATCCTTGCCGGAAAGCCTGATCCCGATGTCATCCGACGATGGGGAGGTATTTCTGCCGCTGAGCCAGCGGCCGGAGTGGGCGGACGTCCGTCCGGTGCCGCAGGACGACGGGCCCAATCCGGTGGTGCCCATCTCCTATCACGAAAACTTCAGAGAAGCCATGGATTACTTTCGTGCCGTCTATCTCGGCGATGAGCGTAGCCTTCGCTCGCTTCATCTCACGTCTGAGGTCATTGCCATGAATCCTGGCAACTATACTGTTAGTTCTCTCTCTCTCTCTCTCTCTTTCTTTTGGTTTTCAGTCAATAAAGGCTGGTCTTTTTTGTTGAATCTTGATTGGTTTCTTTGTATGTATGGAAATGTTGTTTGGTTGGTATGTTCAGCTTTTGATAGTTTGAGACTTATGTATTTTGTGGAGAAGAAGTGAAGATTAAGGTGGATAGCAAAAGATCTAAGTTCTTCATGTGATGGAACAGGCCAGGATTTTGTTAACTTCGGTTTGAATGACAAGGGATGTGATATAAATTGGCTGTATGGTCTGTCTTGAGTGAGAGTGCGGTTTGTGTGAGAGTCTTTGGTCTTCGATTTTCGACGCAAATGGAGGATTATGAAAGATGTAATGGGGATGGTTTATGATCTTTGCCCTTAATTATCCAATTTGGTGAAAATTTGGAATATTTTGAAGCTTCGAGGTTTGCTTTGGAATGTTTTTTTATCACTATTTTCTTGAAATTATTAGTATCATGTTTGTAAATTGCCGTCTTTTTCTCAGCCCTAGGTCACCTAAAAATGTGGTATCATTAAATGTTAAAGTATGAAGGTGCATGCAAAACTCTGGACATTCACCACTCTGTCTTGCGATAATGTGGTTAATCAGACAAGGCAACTCATTGCTGGTTCTAATTCTTTTCACTACTTTTTTAGCATCCCGTTCTATTTTGATGGTCAAATTTGTGGCTTTTCAGAATTTATGTTTGTGTTTTTGCTTCTAGAGAATATTCAACAAATGCTCGAGAGTTCCTCTATTCAATCCTTTTCCTTCTTCTTGTTGCTGGATATCTCATTTATACATCTCTTTGTTTTGCGAGCTGTCAAAGGAAACACTAAGTCAATCCCTCACCTGATGTAGTGATTTTATTTCTTAATGGAGGAAATATTAAAATCCTGTTGGATGATTCTTTGTTACTTCATCTGAAAATTATATTTTCCTCTAATATTATTCTATATCAGTATATATATATTATATTTATTGAATTCTATCATACTATAATATATCTTGTATTACTAACAGTAAAACTGAGTATCATGGTTTTTCCTTCTACTTTCCTTGCTGCTATTTTTGTTGCATAGAAGATTTTGTCTGGTTTGTTATATTTTGGCGCTCTCTGCAGAAATGAAGTTTATTATCCTTCAACATCGTTGGAATTCTTCATTTTCTTTATTTTATCTTGTCTTTGTAGGTTTGGCATTTTAGACGGCTTGTACTCGAGGCACTTAATGCAGATTTACATGAGGAGAGGAATTATGTTGACCGTGTTGCTGAGCGTTTCTCTAAGAATTACCAGATTTGGTATGGGCACTAGCTGTATTGTCATTGTTGTTAAATTCTCCATGTAGTTGGTAGCCTAGATGTTCTCTACTATAAATTTTGCACATTTGACATCTGTTTAGCATTGTATAGGCACCATCGCAGATGGCTTGCTGAGAAGCTTGGTCCTAAAGCTGCAGATAAGGAACTTGAGTTTACGAAGAAAGTCTTCACTATTGATGCCAAAAACTATCATGCCTGGTCTCACAGGCAGGTGCGTTGTATCATTCATCTATGCTTATGATTCTACTAGCATGACATGTACTATGATCATATTGTATTGTTAGTAACTGGTTAGCAGGACTATCTTGACATTCTAACTGTAAATTTTGGATTTCGTATTTATGGAAGTCAACTTTTTCTCCTTTCTTTGTAAAAGAAGGAATATCTAAAATTACTTCAACTTTTTTATTTTTATTTTTATTTCTTACAAGTGTTGATTTCAATTGGCATTGGTTCACTGATGAGATGGCTAATCTGATGTATCGTCAACCCTCTGGAGCTAGGACCCTTTTTTAGTGTGAATATCTGGGCAATATTGTATCAATGTGCAAGGGATACACCTACTTTGAAGAAATGAATTTGAGTAAAGAAATCTGATGAGATATCAATCTGTGTAGTGGTGTTTGCCTCTTAAATCCAAGAAGAGATTCACATGTACATTTCTTAATTCTTATTAGGAAACAAGAGATGATAAGAAATTGATTTAGTTTTACTGTTGCAATCCGAAAGGTTCTAAGTTAAAACCTGAAACTTTCCTGCAGTGGGTTCTTCAGGCATTAGGTGGCTGGGATGAGGAACTTGACTACTGCCAAAAGCTGATTGAAGATGATGCTTTTAATAATTCAGCATGGAACCAGGTACATTTGGCCTTGAAAATAACTAATTTTGTTTTGGTTGAACTCTTTTTCTGGCTTACTTGCCACTTTGTTTCATATGCATGATTTTCTATACCTGCGAAACAGATCATCCGATAAACAATTATGTGGAGACTTTAGGGTTGAATATGCACTGGCTAACATTCTGTAATATGTGAACATGTAACTGAACTTGTACAAGACATTGATGAAGCAATCTACGGGTAACTCAGGAATGTGCTTCTTGCTTGAAGATGGAGTTTAATTGTTAAAGGTTGAATTAATTGAGTAGATATTGTTTTAAGTG
Source organism: Dioscorea dumetorum (assembly GCA_902712375.1). Classification (NCBI taxonomy): domain Eukaryota; kingdom Viridiplantae; phylum Streptophyta; class Magnoliopsida; order Dioscoreales; family Dioscoreaceae; genus Dioscorea; species Dioscorea dumetorum. Next base: position 72,779 of record CACTHL010000058.1, read on the forward strand.
ATTCAAAGCAGTAAGCTTTTGCAGGCCTTTGTGAGTGGTATTTCTCTGTAAGCATTGGACAACAATGTGTAAAGTCAGAAGAAAAAAGCCTTCTGACTTGGGATGTTTATATTATATCTTGCCAAAATGAAAATGACTCCAAAAGTTTGGATATGTTACCTCAGTTCATATCTTTGCTGACAGATGAATGGGGAAATTTTTGTGGTTAGATAGGTAAACAGTATTTGACACTAGGCCATGGAAGGCATTAAATATTTTATTTGCTTCACTCGCATATGGATGTGAACCTTCCATTACAAAGAAAAGAGAATGTCTGTTAGAATTCTTTTCATAGCTGATTATTTGATTGGGATTTTCCTTTAAACTAGCATACAAAATTTGAATAACGTAAATGATTAGGTGCCTGACATAGCATAACATCCTTTTGCACCTGCTAAAGTCTGTATTTGAGGTTAAAGCTATAAGTGGAATACATGAGGTCTGTACTTGTTCATTTGTACTTAATGATCGTTGGCAAGTCCAGTGAGCAGAAAGTTAGCTGAATTGATGATGCTTTACATGAAAAGAGAAAGAAAAGATGAGTAGTATTTCTCTGCGCAGGCATTGCTTTATTTTGCAATAAGTGAGCTTCCATCAGAATTATCACTATTTTTCAGTATGTGCATATCCTTTTTCTGCTATTGGTGGGATGTCAGTGCATTAATTTGGATCAATCTTTATATGTTGGATTTGGTGCATATGCTGTTGAATTGTAAACAAATAGCATCTTGTGTAGAAAAAGATCGTTTTTTTCCTTCTAAACATAGTTTGTTTTTTCTGAATATCCTAAAGAAAACCATCGCTGACTAATAAGTATTGCTTTGTGCTAGAGGTACTTTGTCATAACAAGATCTCCCCTATTGGGCGGCCTGCAAGCAATGCAAGAGTCTGAAGTAAGTTTTGCCATTGAAGCCATTCTCACTAACCCACAAAACGAGAGCCCATGGAGATACCTTAGAGGATTATACAAAGGTGACATCGAACAACTCGTAAGTGATAATCAAGTGATTGATGTTTGTCTAAAGGTGCTGAAGTCTGGTCGCAACTTCCATTTCGCATTAAGCCTGCTTTTGGATCTTCTTTGTTTTGGTTTTCAACCAAGTGATGAATTCAAGAGGATTGTTGAAGGTTTGACAAATTCAGAGTCAAGTTCCTCAGACGCCAATTTGGCAACCAGTGTTTGCAACATATTAGAGACAGTTGATCCTTTGCGAGCAAACTATTGGTCTTGGCGTCGAAGCACTCTTCCGTCCATGGTTTGTTGAATCGGCTATAATCTAAGCAACAGCATTTCGGCTTTGACGTTTCAATAATCTCAATTAGTTTCAAACAAGCAACAGCATGTTCTCACTGTTTCAGATTCCCAACAGATCGTTATTGTAAGAGCTTATTAAGAACCTTCATCTGAATACTGAATAGTTCTTGTTGAGAGGGGTACATTTTACTGCTGGTCTGGTGAAAAATACTCTCTGATGGTTGTATTTGCAGTATGAATTATCTTTCCCTATTTTTAACAGTTTATTTGAATGGATGAATTTGAAGCTTTCAATGTCGCATTTGTGAACAAAAAAAAATTGGAGCTTCAATGTTTTGAACTCCGATTTTGAATTATAGTCAAGTAAAATCTAGCATAGAATTTCAGTATCAAATTCATGTGTATATCAAAGTGAATTCTATTTCATCAAAGGTGGAATTTGGTGGCAATAAAACTCTTGGGTGCTAAGAGCGTTTGTAAACTTCAAAAAATGTTGAAAAAACAGAAAAAGATAAAGAAAGGATAAAAAAAAGACGTACTTATTATCCGACTAGTTGGCCAATGCAACTGTTACAAAGCACGTTAACAATTAGACATTTTTGCGGGGGTATATAAGCATTTTATTTTTTAAATAATAATAATAATTATTATTATTATATATTTTTATTATTTCGTAATAATTATATTCGTACCGAATAGGACAAAAACAGTTACTTTTTGTACAAGTCTCGCTCGCTGGAGCTTCGCTTCGCGCCCTTTTGGTTTTTCTCAAACCCTCGTTCTTATCGTTCCAAATTTGGAAACCTAATCCCTTTGATTCCCCAAACCCTAGAAAGTGCTTTGCGTTTTTCTTCTATGGCGGCCGCTGCTGGGGATCTAGATGGGATGGAGTCCGTCGGAGAGATGACCATGGAGGACGTTGTCCATGCCCTAACCGATCAACTCGTTCTCCCCCTTCTACCTTGTAGGAATCACTCCAAGGAACCTCTGCCGATCTCTCAGCAGGAAGCAGTCGCAAAACAGGTAGTGTTTTTGGGAATTTTGGAAAAAACTGTTGGTTTTTGGAGTTGCCTGTGGTATTAGATGAATCGCTTTGGTGTACTGGGTTTAGATCTAGAGAATTGACTGGTTTTAGGGTTGATGATGCATTGGTTTTGTGCCAGATGGATTGATGTTTCCAGTTTTGGGTTTGGGTATGAGGCTTAGTGATCATCTCTGTGAAAGGAATTCTGGCAGCAGGGTTAAGAAATCTTGTTTTGTTTGTTTATTTATTTTTTCATTTATTGGACTTGTTCTTGTGCATTCTGGATTTTTTTGCCGGATTTGTGTGAAGAATGAAGGGTTTTTGGAAAAGCTCTGTTTTTCAGGTTGGCTGAATCACACATATTTATGAAATGAATTCTGGTGGTAAGAGAAATTTGGTCTTTCTGTTGTCCCTATTCCTGTGAATTTTGGATTTTGGCTGCCATATTTGTGTGAATTATGAGGGGTTTTGAAAAAGCTCTGTTTTTCCGGTTGGCTGAATCACACCTATTTGTGAAATGAATTCTGGTCGTAAGAGAAATTTGGTCTTGTTGTTGTCCCCATTCCTGTGAATTTTGGGTTTTTTCAGCCAGATTTGTGTGAAGAATTTGGTGTTTGGAGAAGCTCTGTTTTTCTTGTTGGTTGAATCACATATATTTGTGAAATGGATTGTGGCAGCAATGGTAAGAGAAATTTGGCCTTTTTGTTGTACCGTTCCTGTGAATTTTGTATTTTAGCTGCCTGATTTGTGTGAAGAATTATGGGTTTGGGAATTTTTTTTTAAGTTGGGTATGGGTGAAATAGATTCTGGTAACAATGGTAAGACAATTTGGCTTTTTTTTTGGGTTCTGGTCTTGTGAATTCTGTATTTTTGGATGTGTTTAAACAATGGAGGCTTTTTGGAAAAACTCTGTTTTTTGAAGCTGTGTGTTTCTTGGATATGTGAGGAAGGAATTCCGGAATTGTTCTTTTCTTGGCTCTGCTTTATTGAAGTGGTGGAACTCTAAACCCTAAACTCTTTTAGAATTTCATCAATATTGGGGTTATCCGCATTTTATTTTGATCTAATGTTATGGCTGGTATTCTATGGCAAATGGAAAGCTTTTTTGACTTAATTTTACATTTACTATTTGTTTTTGAAAGATCGTGGTAGTTGATTTTCCATTATTTCTCTTTTGCTAGTGTCATTTTCCAGTTAGTATTTCATTTATCTTACTTGTGTTAATCTTTCATGGCAATTCAAATGCTGTATTCTCTCTCTTGCTGCAGTTGCATGCAGTTGTATTGCTCTACAATTATTATCATCGGAAGCAGTTTCCACAGATTGAATTTGTTCAATTTGCACCATTTTGCAAAGCTGTTACGGTTGCAAATTCAAGTCTTATGATATATATGAATTATATTCATGGATGTGAAGTAGCGGAGTTGGAAGATATCCAGAAGAACCTCTCCATTCTTTCCATCACAGAGAAGGCAGTTTTGGACGCCTGCAAGATATCTGCTGCGTTGGATGCTGCAAAAGATGTTCCACCCATTGAGGGATTGCCAGTCTCTAAAATTGCTCTTTTTTTGGTCAACCCTGTGAAGAAGACATGCTTGCTTCAGTTTTCTGCTGTGACAAAAGGAGTTTGGTCTTTGCTTGAGAAAGATGTTGTTGGACCTCTTGACAATCTTGGCAGATCAACGAATAAGAAGAATTCTGCAGTTGATAATGATATAAGGCAGAAACTTGCATTTTCAGCTGCTCAGAAAATTACAGGTGCCTTATTCTTTTACGTGTTTGTTTTGTTGTGTCTGTTTATTTAATATGAGCCTTGCCATGCAAATAATTGAAAGAGCCTACATGCTTCCAATACACATGCAGAAATAATTTGAGCAAGAAATTCTGATATCATCATTAAATTTCAGGGAAAACCAGCCAAATTATGATTCGGAATTTTGGTTTTCTTCCGTGAAATGCTTTAGATATTGTTAGTCTGTCTTGATGATAAAATATTATGGCACAATTTAATTTGTCAGTCACCTCCTGTGCTCAAATTCTTGGTTGAAACAGGTATTCATCCATCAAACTTGAGAATTCTTGGATGCCATTTAACATACTCACTCAGTGAGGAGAAGAGAACTACCATGCTATATATAATGGAGTATAATCAAGCTGTTAATGGGGATTTTGTTGAAGTTCCTATTGATGATGTGATGAACAGGTTTGTTTATTATGCATATGTTCATAGGAGTGCTGCTCTTCATGATTTTTTTCATAGCAATCTGTTGTACAATGGGTGTCTAAGGCTGAGCTTTTTTGGTTTTGAACGTTCTATCTTTTATGTTCTTGCCTTCACTAATTTGTTTGTATTAATTGAGTTTCATGTTGACTGATACTTGTGTAGCATAAGAGGTCCTCTAGTAAGAGCAGATGTACCACCTGAGGCTACTGCAGTTGTGGAATACTACCATTTGTTACCTTATGTTCACATTATATCTGAGTGGCTATCCAGGTTATTTTTAATTATACTTTCTGATCAGATATGATACTTCAGTGTATTGTAATCAAGGGTATAATTTTCTCATTTTTAACATTGGGAGGAATTGCGCTATGCAGGGATCCACCTCACAAAGGTTCCTTAGATTTGCAAAAGCAGCAAGCAGAAGTAGAGAAGTTTCCTTTGGAGCCAGAGCCAATTGTGGGGAGTCACATGATCAGCAACAAATCTTATAAGAACATGCAAGCTACAGTCTTGAGCAATAATATCAGCAAAACTGAAGCTGAATCTAAAAATAAGAGGAAAAATAATCCAGTCTATATGAATGGATCTCAGGAAGCTGCTGGTATACCCAATAAAAAAGCTGACAGTTTCTCTTCAAAGCTTGATTCATCCAACTTGCAACAACAGCCAATGACTTGTGGAATGAGTCTCAATAACAAGAAAGAAATGATGAAAACCCAAGTAATAAATGATCAAGACATTCAAGGATCCACTTTGAGTGAGCCATCTGAAGCTCTTTCAAGACCTAAAAACAAGGCTGAAGGACCTATCCAGCAACCTTTTCTTCAGACCAAAGAACGTATCATTTCTGACATTCAGATGAATAATAATTCAGAGCAGCTATCTTTGGAGGCCAATGTTAGTATTGATTCAGATGGATTTAAGGACAAGGTATAAGATACAAATTTTCTGACAAATGCTATTGACATTATCTGCAACATGTGTGGTTCATGTTTTTCTTCACTAAGACTATACTGTGACCATTGGAAATACCTTTTTTCTTTGGTCTTCAGAATGATCATTTTTGGCATATGATCTGTTATATTAATTTCCAATAATATCATGAAGCAAATGCAAATGTGACTAGTAGATGTATTTTTCTCTGTGCTCACGAGGGCCACATTTTTATTAGAAATGATACATGTGTGAAACACGGATGTTGGTTACTTATTGGCTCAACTTAAACATGGTATGCTAACATGGCATGCTATAGATGCAAACATTAATGTCTAACTGTACAGAACAATAATATCTAGATTTGGTCATGATGTAGCTCTTCAATACAATAACTATCACCTTTTGCATATTATGACGGCATAAGATATTATAAACTCATGGATTTTGTGGGCTGGAAATCGGCCCAGTTCATGTTTAGCGGATGGTTAAATGGTTATGTTGGAGGAATTCAACATGTTAAAATGCTAGTAAACTTTAGGAACTAAGATGGTAACGCTATCGGATATTTAATAAAACTGAATAAATTCTATGTTAAGTAGCAACAACAGTCTTTTGTATCATTAGTACAGTAGCTTCACTATTGGAGCCACATTACCTATTGGTAAATTATACAACTTTATGTCTTTTTTAAAGCTGGCATTTGAGCAAAGTCCAGTGTTTGTTTTGAAGTATTTCACTATAGCTTGATATTTTAAAATATCAAATACTTTCCAAATAATGTCTGAAATCTCGATTTTGTTTTCCATCTTCAATTGTGACTTGGATTGCATTTAATTCTCTGTTATTATTCATCTTTTTCTTTGTTACTTTATGTTCCATATTTTTTTTCCTTTTTCTAAACAAATAAAATCTCTAGATTTGAATTTGCAAGTCTCTCCGACCAAAACAAAATTATATTAATATAAAATTTCAAATCTATTATACTCCAATTACATTAGCTTCAAATATAAATTATTTCTAATTATGTCTAACCAAGTTCCCTTTAATAGAATTCTCAGTCCTTTTTTGACCTAGTGCAATATACACCGTATTTCCAAAAAAAACAACCTTTCTATTCAACTAAAGACTAAAATTGGAGGAATATAGATAGTGGATCATGAATAAAAGAAATCTTATTGTCTCATGAAGGAAAATGAGGGGCTATGAATAAATTGATGATAGAAAGAGAACATTTGGATGATCAAGAAGTTGTAATCATAATTGGAAATAAAAAAAGCAAAAGAAAGAAGGTGTAATAATATGATCGGAATTTGTCATCAAAATGTTGAGGTGTTAAAAAGGATATTTTTGTTAGATAAGAACCATATTACATGCACTCGATTCAACCCAATAGTTAAAGCTAATAGTATGAGAGACCAAGGTATGCATATAAACCCGTATTTATCAAATTAACCGATGTGGGATCATTAGGTACTCTAATATGCGTTTTTGGTATGTGTCAGTCTATTTTAACTAGCCACATTTGCAAACAAGCAAAGCTTGGATACTATATTAGTTTGGAACTAAACTTAGTATTTATAATTGATTCAACCCAAAAGCTTAAGGTAATAGTGTGAAAGCGACTTATATGCACAAATCCATATTTTCCATAACTGGTACGGGAATACTAGTTACTTTAATACATTTTCAATAAAAATCCTGTTTAAATTTCAGCTTAACACATGCTTTTGTCACCTAACGTTGAGTGTAGGTCTATTTTTATTTGTGTTATAATTATTTTTTGTATTAGGAAATTGGACGTCAACGCTCTTTGACTTGATCCATGCTATTTCTAATATTTGGGGAAAAGAGGAAAAAAACAATTTCTTCATGATTTTGTAAGGACTGTAAATGATTTTTATACCTTTTGTTGGCATCAAACTTATGCATAGACTTTCCCTTTTATCATTGAGTGGGCAAGTCGATCATCATCATCATCACTGAGGCTATAAGCATAGCTATGGATGACAAAATCTACGGATTTGATGGGTACATAATGCATCCGAACTCTAATAGAACTTGTTTAGAAAGCCCTAGTAGGGTTTAAGTGTGTTTGGAATACTACATTGTAACCCAAGCAAAGATAGGACAGAACTTGTTTAGAAAGCCCTAGTAGGGTTTAAGTGTGTTTGGAATACTATGTTGTAACCCAAGCAAAGACAGGACAGGTATGGGATTGACCATAGGCTACCTAAAACTTGAACCCAAATATTTCTTGAGTACCTAACGTAGAATTCATGAAACCTGAAACGTGAAATTTGAATATTATGATTATATATGAAGGTATGTTAGAATGTAATAATTAGCATGTTCGATTTTTAAACCAATAATCACTATTAGTTAAATATATATGGTCTATTAATTTATTTCAAAGTTTAAACTAATTTCTTCTTTCTATTTCACTTTTTGAGAAGTTGACCCTTATTTTCATGTCCTCAATACTTAGGAAAAAACCTCAATTCAAAAACTAACTCTTCTTCTTACTGTTTATTAAAGTATGACTTTTGTTCTCACTATTTGAATTTTTGTATGGCCATCTTATTAAGTTTGCAAAAGATAGTAAGTAATTTTATTTAAATCACTTTTCTTTTTAGTCAAGTTTACCAGGTTTAGGATAAGACAAGTTCGGGGATCTAAATAGTGATTAATAGGCTTGGGTCGGGTTTGTGTTAGAAATTTTTGGATGGGCTTGTGTGTAAGAATTGTGTTTTTCACTGTTATGTGTGACATTGCCATCCATAAGTATAATTTTACTGTTGAGAATCTAGTGTTTCTCCAATTTATTCTTCTTCTTTGTTATTTATTTATAAGTTTTATGCACATATGAGATAAATGGGTTTTGTTCTTGACAATAAAAAGAATTATGCTTGTTTGGTCTGGTAGGCAGATAAAGTTGATGTGGTTAAGAGGCTTAATAATGATACCAGAACCGAAGAGGGAGGATTACCAGCCCAGAAGGATAATGAAGGTGGCAGTTCAATTCCTGATAGGATGGCTACCAGTGATCTTCGAAGTTCAGTTCGAGATGGGATGGCTACCAGTGAGCTTCGAAGTTCAGTTCGAGATAGGTTGGGTACCAGTGGTCTTCCAATTGTTCCCATTCAAGAATACTCTGAGAAGAATGATAAGAGTACCAGTCTGTTGCAGACCACCTTACGAACTCTCAAGAGAAAAAGGAATGAATTGGTAAATGTTATTTGCATTGAGTTCTTCGTAAATATTTGATTCCCTCGCTATCGTGTTAATTGTATTTCCGTTAAGATCATGCATTTGGTTTTATGCAACTAAGTTCTACTTACCCCTACAATGTAGTGTAATCAGCATCGAATTCTTGAAGATGAAATTGCCAAGTGCGAGATGAACATTCAGAAGATATTGAATGGTACAAGTTCCATTTCTAGTATTACATTTGCCAATTACTTGTGTGTTTATTATTGTTATGCAGCAATATAGCTACTTTGGAAACTGCTTGAAGTCTTGAATCATTAAACTTAAGTTTTATAAAATAGAGAATTTGGCTCCTCTATATTATAACATGATTCATGTTACTGTGAACAATTTCCTCATTTAAAGTACTATACTACAAGAGGAAATGAAGTTCTATGGCTTTCCTTTCCAGGTGGGGAAGAGGACGTGGTTTCCACTATGGACCCCATAGCAGATGCATGTACCATTTTATCGTCCAGCCAAATGAGCATTGATGGATCTTCTGCATCCTCTGAAGAAGAAAGCTTAAATGAACTTATCAAAAGAAATAAATTATCTGAGGCTGTTCTATTTTTAAGGTCTCCATGCCAGGCAAGTTATAGTATTTTTAGAAACTTTTAAGGAATTCAATGATAATCTCAACTCTATTCCTAATTACTTCTTACTTCTTAGTAGAGATATCAGCAGCCCTTTTTTTTTTTTTTTTTTTTTTTTGATATACCTTCAAACTATGCCTGGTTGTCTATTTTTCCTTTAAAAGTTCACGGTTGTTTATATGCCTTCATAAACCTTGAGATAGTATCTTAATGGAGATTAAAAATGGATTGGGCTTTAAGTTTGGGGATGAAATTAAGAATTTCCTTAATCTTCTTTGGGTTTGAATGAGGATTAAGACATAGAGGATATTAAGGAAAAGTAGTTTGGTTGGATGTTAATGTATTCTTTTTAGTGTGGTTCACTTTTAACTACTGAAATTTGAACTGCCATTGACAGCAGTAAGAGTGAAATTTTGGGGTTTGCAAGGATATAAGATGCCACTGTGTGCAGTTTTAGGGGCCCTAAAGTCAGAAAGGGAGAGGAAATGATGATGAAAACAGCTAGTTTATCATTTGTTTTACTTGATCTTAGTTTTTAAACAAGGAAATTTTCTCTTTTCTGATTTTTTAGTATTATTATCCCACTTTGAGGTTCTCTTCAAATGTTGACCAGATGAGTGAACATTTATATGTTTCGATGCAACAAGGTCTTATTTGTAACAAGTAGTTTTGTTGGTTGGTTAATTGGTCACTTTTTATTCATGAAATAGCTTGGATTGGTATTATTCTGGATACCACAAAATTATTCTATTCGATCTAGTAAGTATCTTATGTTAGAATTGGGTTTTTCAATTTTTCCCAATAAATGATTAACTACAAAAGGATTTTTTAGTGAATGTGTCACAGGGAATTACTTCTTTATTTTCTACATTTTTTTAAGATTGGCATTCTATGTTCAATATCTCGATCTAATAAGGTAAGAATAAATTTAAATACAATAATGACGAATGGAAAAGGAGAAAATCCTTTAGCTAGGGCGGATGTAGCCAAGTGGATTGTGAATCCACCATGCGCGGTTCAATTCCTGTCATTTGCCCATGACAATGCTATAGATTACCTAGTAGAAAACCAAAGGGATATGTTGCACAATGTGAAGAAAACTACCTGGGTAGCTAATAAATGGAAAAACCATGTGTGTGTATGTGTTTACTGGTCAACACTAAAAATTCAAGTTTCCATGCTCATAACTATCAAAGCAATATTTCTGGAAATTCTGTGACCACAGCACACTGAAGACAATTATTTGGGCAGCTAATAAATGGGAAAACCATGTGTGTGCGCGTGTGTTTTCTGGTCACACTCAAAAATTCCAGTTTCCATGCTCATAATTGTTGAAGCAATATTTCTGGAAATTCTGAAGTGATCACAGCACACTGAAGACAGCTACCTGGAACAACCTTGGTAGCAGATTGTTGTACTGCAATGCAATTTTATGATTGTACTCAATCATAAGATTCTGGAATGACTTCCCCACTGTAGAGACGGCAATTTTTGACTATGTCATCCTGCATAGTATTTTGTTGTGCTACATAATTTCATGATCATATCAAGTCCTTCTCTTATTTAAAGAGAGGTGTGCCTCAATTGTGTTCACAGGGAGACTATTCTTTCAGTTCTCAGATTACATCTTTTCTTTCAATAGTTTGTTTGCTTGTTTTGGATTGGAGCAATAGCATTTAATCACAATTCTATCAGTTTGGTATGTTAACAGCATTTAATTCTAACTGATTCTTCAATGCAGGAGTTGGATGATATCTGCAGCAAAAACAACTGGACGCTTCCTAGATACTCAGTGTTGCCCGTTGTTTCAGGCGGTAAGACGCCCGTGTACCTCTTTACATTCTGGACAAATGTTGCAGACAATCATTAATTAGAAAGCTCCCATGCATTGTCCCCAAACCATGAGGGCCACTACACAGCCACAGAAAAAAAAAAAAAAAAACACCATGTTATCCTGTTTACATTTTACACCTATCAGGAGAATGTGAGTTATTTAACATTCATTTAACTCGATGTGTGGAGTTTGCTTTTGCAGGGAACTTCCAATCCAATGTAACAGTTCAAGGTATAGACTTCGATTGCACATGCCGAGGAGATCCCGAAGAAAGACCTCGTGACGCCCGGCAATCTGCAGCAAGTCACATGTTGATCAAATTACGCAAAATGGCAAGCCAAACGAAGTAGATTCATCAGCTTAGCTTCTTATCCTCACTGCTTACACCTTTTTTTTTTCCTGTTAGTCCATTAGATCCCATTTTGAATTCCAAATATAGTATTTATATGATGCCAAAGTAACCTAGGATACCAAACTTGTTAATCCCCCAACAAGTGGCTGCTGCCAAACGCTGAACTCATGATTAATTTGTTTCTTTGAGATTTGTTAATATGAGGTCATCTTTTAGTGTCTGATTCCTAATGCAAGTGTCTTCAGGTGTTAATTTGTATATACATATATATATATATATAAATAAACCCTAAACCTAATATATGTATATATAATTATTAATTATGTTTATTTAAATTATTGAATTATATAAAAACAATTGTGGTATAATGTACTAAGCCACCTTTGTAGAGAAGGGTAGGTTATCATAAAGCGCTTCTTGTAAAGGTAATACAAAATGTATAAGAAAAAATGGGAAACTTTTATAAGAAAAAAAAAATATTAATGAAAATGGTATAAATTATTTTTAATATCATTTGACAAACCGTAAAGAAGGGTAACAAATTATATCAGAGAAAAATTAGACTCCAAAATTGTCACCCTTTTTTTAATATAATCATCAATATTTTTTTAAAAAAAATTGTTTTGGTTTTCACTTTTTGAAGCAGACCTATATACAGTAAATCTACATTGACAAATATACCGGCATATATATATATATATATATATATACACATATACTAAATAAATGTTTACAAATAGCCAATATCATCCCTGCACAAAATGTTCGTCTCTACTGAGGGAGCATGGTTCGAAACAACAGACAGTTGAGAGCATAGATGTGCTGCGGGATTAATTTCACACATACTCACATCTTTTCAAAACATAAAATAAAACAAAATAAAATCTTTACAAATACATTTTTAATAATAGTTTTTAATTTAACCCTGTATCAGGTTACGTTCATAAAACACGTTTAAGATTCAGATCATTCGTTTCTCAAGAGAACAACTTCACAAAGTTAAACGAAATCCCAATTCACTATAATAATTATAAAAAATCGCAATACACCATATTAATTAAACAAAATCCCAGTTCAAACGCCACACTCCAAGAGTTCCATTTTTTTTTTCAAGTACCCCTCTAACTTGCATACAAAAATACAATACCAAACATTGTTCTCAGAGATGAGATCTCACTGATAAACTTGGGATTTATTATTACTGCAATAATATATGATGTAATGGGGACTTTTACATGTAAAAAGAATGGAGGAAATAACAAAGGCAATAATACAACTTTTGCAATTATAATTAAGTATTTGTATACATGCTACATTCGAAGTCTCTTTCAGCATCCTGCAGCTTTCAAGAATTTATCGTATGGGCTTGAAGGCGGAAGCCGGAAAGACTGCTCGGATTCAGAAAAATGTAAATCTGTGCTTTGCATACTCACATTCTCCGGCAAAATTAATCTTAGGTCTGCCACAGGGCGGTTTTCCACCTTCTGTTTAATTGTCCACAATGTCAAACAAACGAAAAAAAAAAAAAAGAGAGTTCCTTAAAATAAGGTTAAACTTGGAGTCAATTAGATGAAAGTTTACAATATGATACTGAGGTTAAAAGCACCGGAAAAATTTACCTCCTGAGTAACCTCTGCCTCACTGTTACTACTGTTCTCAAGCAACTTCAAAGTTGATCCTTCTTGCTGCTGTTGCTGCTTGAAGCTCAGGAGAACTGACATTTTCTGCTGCTTTCCCATCACAAGTGCCTCGCATTGGCTTTTCATCTGGTCATAGGGTACAGCGGCAGTCAATACTGGTAAATTAGCAACTTCTCGTGCAGTCTCAAGAACCTGAAACAAGCACAAGTGGTTATAGACAATATTGGATTCTAACCTGCTGTGTAGGAAGCTTGATGGGTGCACACAAATCTTATACTCTTAAGTGGTTTATCACAAGAAAGCTCTTGGCATTTGTCATAGGTACACCAAAACAAACAAACTTAATCAAGATCAATAAAATGATTGTTAGTAAGTGCTAAGGCTTAGTCTTTGCTGAAAAGGTGTTGGGGAGTATCTTGCATTTTAAGAGCAAAGATGAAAGACAACAGCGGATTGTTAGAGTCTAGGGAACACACAAGACCTATCAAAGTAGCCAGTAAGAGAAATGGAATTAAAGTCATGATCAAACTGTAAGTTGACTGGCAGTTATCATATCGTAAAAAGAAGAGAGACGTGCACAAACCAAACACACCGCTGTCAAGAGCATTCACATTAAATAAAGATAAATGCAAGTGGTGAACAACCAGGTAAGTAGATTTCACGTCAGGTGTGATCCTCTCTGCATGAGCATATGACATCAGAGAAATGTTCTTTCTGGATAGTATTGGACAGTGCCATACTTAATATCCACCATTACACTAGAGATGTCATGTTATACTGGATCTTGTGCATGTATATTTACCCCATGGAACCATGCTCTCAAAAGTTGGTGATAGGACTTCTAACCAACTTACATTGTTTACTATAAATATGGGGCCGCCAAAAATGAGATTCAGCAAGTAAAATTGCCAAAACAGCACAGCTGGGTAAAAAAGAATATTACATAATTGGACTTTTCAGGAGTATATTTACATACTTGCTCATGATCATGGTTTAAATAGTTCGATTTTAATCACAGCTTTACTGCATACTCATTAAGTATTGTTGAAAATCATTTTCCGTAATTTGGCATGCATTTAATACTGCTGAAAATCACTTAATAAATGTGTATTTCACAAGGTTCATTTTATTTTGGGGCAAATGGTGCCATCAAAAAGGGCCACATGCTCACCAAAATAAATTGAACCATCTGCCCCCAGTTCTCGCTAAACTAATTAAGTCATTAGATGGAGCTCATTTGGGCGTATAACTCCATTCAAATGGACTGTGTTGCCTTTGATGGGATCAAATACAAATAACATATAGATATATGTAATAAAAAAAAATACTGTCAATGTGGTTGGTCTAAGTGGTAGAGGCTTGAGTCGCTTAAGCAAAAGGTTTCGAGTTCAAATCCTTGTGTATGCAAAAAAAAACCCTTTGGAGAAGGTATTCCTTCACAGGGCTCACTATACTTCACCCCAGGAAATCAATGGGTCAAAAACTATATATATATATTGTATAATGCCATGGTATTAATGTCTAAATCCATAAAATTTAGAATAAAATTTTAAATATCTGAAATCATATTAGAAAGCATTACGTACATTAGAAATGAGCATTATGGAAATATATTTTATGTATTATTGTCCAATCCGATTTTACACATGCTCTTCTGATCTTACTTAAAAAAAATGCCCCACTTTTAACAACCAAATTAAGGATCACAACTTGAACAACAGAATCTCTTGTTGTTAGAACTACCAAAGCTTCACATCCTTTTCAAAGATTACTTACATGTTTTAAAATTCTTATCATCCTGAAGTTACTGCATATTTGCATGTCGTAACATAATTATGAAACATCATATTTAGCTAAATTATACTCAAATACCAAAGTGTAGCAATGCTGACCTCACGAGAAAAAACAAGCAAAGAATTAGACAGTGAAGAGTTCCTAAATATGCCACCTAACTTGTGCACAGAAGTCATTGTTAGACATACACCAATCACAAACAGCACTAATTAATATTGGCTTCTTGGCATTAAATAAATTTATGCAAATGGAAACATTTTATTGAATTAGAACAAGATCTACGTACCGATTCCATCAATTGATCAACATTTAAGACATCCAATCCATTTAAAGAGTCGGACAGTTTGCGATCTGACTGACTTCCACAAGCTTCCAGAAATAGGTCATCTTCTGTGAAAGTAATACCCATCACCTGTAATAAGAAAACCCTTACGGGTCTAATGCATGCACGTAAAAAGTACAACAAACTAGGAGTTTAAATGCAAGATAGGTTGTGACAAAGAAAGAACCTCATCTAAAAGTTGGCTTTCCTTCTGCACTAGCGGTGAACAATTCTGTGGTGTCTCCATGAACAAAGGAGCTCCTAGTAGAAAGATGTCGTCAGGTGAAAATCTCTGCAAAAGTTGCTCCTTCATGTCCATCAATTCTTCCTGTGAGACAGCATTTTAGTTAGTGGTAAATATCACAAATGAATATTTCATTACATCTGAGACCAACTGATTCCTAATCTACGGTAATTTTACCGCTGGTAATTCTTCAAATTTTTCGATGAAGTGTGAAATAACAATTTGCTTAAGTTCCTCATCATCAATTTTGATTGTTTCAAGGAATTTCAATGCATCATTGTCATCTTCTTCAGACCCATAAGTTGCTTTTTCTTTTGGAGACGTTACATAAATGGCCGGCAGCCTACCATCTTCAACCAAACGAAGATATGGATCAACCTGTAATTGGAAGTAAATTAACAAATACAGAAATGGAGCTAGTTGTTCAGAAAATCTTAAATGCAAGAACAAAAACCAAGGGAAATTAATTCAAACAATGTAATTGTTCAGATATCAGACTGTAAAATAATACATCCAATCATCTGAAAAAGCTGGAAGCCTACCAATACCATCTTCTCTATGGTCATTGCTTTAAGGGAAGAAATTAATTCTGGAAGATCAGTAGCCTTGGCTGATGATATAAGCATGGCAGAAGCCATGGTAAAGAGTGATCTCCTGCGGGATGGCTGCAAACAATCTTCATTGACATGAAGAGTAAGAAGAATAAAATGTTGAAGAAAAGCTCTCGACTTGAGCCCTTGCAAAATTTTGTCAAATGGAAATGAACACAAAAAAAGAAAAAAGAAAAAAGCAACCATCACCAATTTTGAAAAATGGCTTATTTTATATCAGCAAAAAACTTACTTTCGGGGTCACAAGAGAAGCTCCACACAGAAATTGCCAACTGCAAACATCGAACTAGAGCCACATGGCTTGAAGTCTGTCAGAAAGGACAAACAAATGTAAAACAAATACCAAAAAACACGAAGAGTGATTTAGAGTGTTTCTAATTAATCTTCAAAATGCAAACTTTCCTAACATTGAAATTTTTTTAGTTCAGGAAGATATATTTAGCAGGTTCTCCATAAAAACATCATTGAGGATTCAATAAAATGCAAATGGCTTCAAATGAAGGTTCCATTTACGTGAAATTCAAAACATTTCAAGATTTCAGGGTAGGCAATGATAGTTACGAAGAAAGACAGAAAAAACACACACACACACACAGAAAGGCATGTGCATTTAGTACAGCATGGCAACATATATTTACCCTTACTAGTGGATAGCTTATTCAGAATTTTTTAAAACAAAAACTTATCAAAACTTAATGCTTAACACAAACATATATCAGTGTGTGCTTCAAAAGATAGCTCAAATGCTAACAGGGAAAAAGAGAAGAATGCAATAGTAGGAGGAGAGTTAGAGAAAATCACAATCTAACACAAAGCACTTCAAGCATCTCAAGTGCACAGCTACCCACAAAAAGCAAAGCATCCTCCATGTCATGATGCATGACTAAGTAATTGTCAAATAACAGCACACAACAAATATCACTTCAAGAAAATTAAAAAAAAGTTTTAAAATACAAATGTAAACAGTGTACATGCTGTTCAAATTTGAGTTGGGAATAAAAAGAAAATAGATTTGTGACTTCTTAGTGGCAATGGATGTCCCAAAAAAAAACAATTGTGTAACTCACTTTGGATCGAGAAAACAATAGGGTAAGGTTGTAACTGTGAGCCATTGCCTCATAATTGGCAGGAGTATTCTCTTGTGATGTAGCCTGAGTCCAGATTGACGAAAGAAGGAGACCAACTTGGTGACTGCTCAATCTCAGAGACATCTGTTTCTTCAAGACAGATTAATTAGGAAAATCAGCTGGACAAACAGCATTTTTTGCTTAGTGAGGAGAAAGATTCAAATCGTTATAAGCCTGTTTCAGTTCAGCATAACGTACTTCTTTGTCAGACTCTGCGGAAACTGCTCCTTCAGAAACCATACACGGAGGAAACATCTTCATGCAATCAGACTCGCTCCCTGGGGCATAACCTTTTGGCAGCTTTATATCTTCATGTACATTATGGTATCCATTGTCTGGCATTCCTTCCAAAAAAGCACCTAACTTCTCATTCTTTTCCCGTGGATCATAAAGAATAGGTAAAACTGCAGCAAGTGGAATTGACGAAGGACAAGTACCTAAGGGCATAAGAACAGCCGAAAAAACACGATGGGAGCCAACTCTCGTCATGTGATCTGGGTGGGTCATTGCCAAAAGCAGCTGGTGAAATAAAGCTTCAGGGAAAGCCTGAAGTATAACATAAAATCAAGACACCAACTTAGAAATTGCTTTGGTCTAAAATTTGATGAGACATCTTCATGAAATAGTCGAAAGTTCTGGAAGAAAAACGGAACTCACCTTCTTGTGATATGATAGGTTGGGGATAGATGCTGCTATTTGTGCAATGCGATAAACAGCAGAAATTGTTGTTCGAGCTACAATTGCCGATGTTGGGATATTCTCCAGCACTACAGCCATCATGTCAAGGATAGGTCCAACATCACCAACCTGCTGATCCAAAATATTAGTCATGCTACCTTCAAGAAAGGTGACACAGAAAGGATCCTAAAAGATTCAGATAAAATTTTCAAACAGAAAGCTATGAATATATTATGTCCATCTATTGTCCGTGTTATTGTCTTAGAAGTGGAAGATATATCAAATATATTCCATGTTGTTTCCAAGTTCTTTTCTTATTATTGGAAGATATATCACTAGAGAGTAGAAACTCATGAATAAACAGGGTTAAAGCTATACCAAACGAATGGTGTAGACACTCCAACATAATAGACCTAAATTGCAAATATATGTGTAAAAGGATAAGAAGTTTGAACCTTGTTGGTCAATTCTTTGAGGCAATCTTCTATTGCACAACGAAAAAGAGAATTCCATTTAATGGCTTCATCATCCAGGCCTGATGCTTCGATTGAGAGTTGCATGCATTTCCGCAAATGTCTCAGCAAGTCATTCATAGCAGTAATTAATGCCACTGAACCTTCCAAATTCGATTGTTGTGCAAGATATGATGTAACATTAACGATGTTGATCCGCACACTGGGTTGCTTGGCTACATTCTTGTGATCTAAATGCTTGATCAGTGTGGATAGTAACAAGTGACTGTTGTCTCCTGAATTTTGAAAAACAAAAAAAAAGATACATGTAAAGATACATGATAATGGCCTCTATTCTGAATTCACAAAAAAGAAAGAATGATATAATGAAAAAAACCCCTACTTAACCTGACTTCTCCATTAAGATCTGCATTTCAGACAATACAGCCAATGCAATCCCACTATCAGAAGTCCAGTAACTCCCCGTGTCAAACATGCGGAATAAGGACTCCAAAACACGTCTCAAAGTGGTTGCTTCCTTGGCAAGTTTGGCCATATTGTGCACACAGATTTTTGACCAGTACGCTGGACTTTTGGAAGTGTCACTGTCAACACCTCAAGTATTGTCAATATGAAGAAAAAACAAGTATAAAATCATGTGAAATATTGTTAATAACAGTGAGTTCTAACATTGTAGGATCCAGCAAAACTTTGGGACTGTCTGACAGGGCAACCTCTTTTCCAACAACTTCCTGCACCCGCTGACTTTGAGGAAGATCATGCTTTCCTTTCTCTTGGTAAATTTCAGGAACCTCATAACTATCCAAGGTTACTGAAACAATCTGTTTACAGTTCACAGATACATGTTAAAAAACTACAGATATATTAGATGTCTAAGTCGAGTAGTAGCATAAATGGAAGTTACGAAAAATGATGCAGTAAAAAAGTTGATCCTTTCAATTTATAAAAATAAACTGTTCAGCCACTTCAAATGCAATTATTCTGCAAAAACTCCTCTTAAAAGGGCAGAATATTCAAGATATGAAGCTAAATTTAACTATGGATAATGCCAAACACAGACCAACAAAGTTATCACTCACCTTGGGAATTCCTTCTTCAGAATCAAATATTCAAACGCATAGAACATCAAAAGCTATACATAATTCTGTAACATTTCCTTTAAAGTTTTAAAACGAATTTGTAAGTTGAAGCAAAGCCCAAAAGCATGTCACTATTTGATCCTCTTGCTCTATTTTGAACATATATATTGCATATTGTAGGGCTTTATGGACAAGGCATTGTTTGCATCTGCAATTGCTTATTCTAGTTGGTACTGTAAACTTCACGTTCATTTAGACAGAAAAGAGGAGTTTGGGGATTTCATCTCTAGACATCACGTAGTGAGGTCTTTTCCATTGGAAAGGACACAGATTTGTCGCTTTGGCATGTAACAATTGCTTCAATGAAAAACTGAAAATCAACAAATCATAGATCCAAAACAAACTAACAAAACCTGAAGTGGGGAAGAAATACAAGCACTCGAAGGAAGAGAATTTGGTTCACATGCAGTTATTCAAAAGCATGGCACTCATTTAATTTTAAAAAATGGAAACGAAGAAAATCAAACTTACATCATCAAAGTCCATTGCTATATGTGAGTAGTCACCCATGAACTGCACCTGTAAAAGAAGTACATGAAACAATACCAAAGATACAAATGATAAGTGACTGTGACTTTAACAAATATACAAAGAACACATAATGTATAATTTGCTTGAAAAAATTATAAACAAATTGGAAGTTAAATTATTACATAATTTCCATATTTTATACCATGTGGATTTCCTACAGTGGCAGCAGACTTTAAATATTGTTTTAAGTTATATCAAATGATCTATTTATCGATTCACTTCAGAATCCATTTTCTCTTATGCCTAGTACCAAGATAGCTATAGGCCACATGAAGTCTATCATGTATCTTTTTTTCATAGGAATTAATGCACACAAGCTGCAATTTACATTTCTGTAAGTCAAGAGCAATAAAAATCCACCTCTCATAGTCCTCCAAGCTGGATATTACTCTAAGACAAAACTTAACAAACGAACCTCAGGGTCAGTTCAACAGGAATCAGACTATAGTGTGAAAGATGTAGAATCTAATGTGACCTTGTGATACAATGTCACAAATTGTCAATGAACTAAAACAACCATAAAAATATATAGTGGATGTTCTAAAACAAAATTATATACTCAGCAACATATATAATAATATATACCATTGATGCAAGAGCTTGCAATCCTGCCGAGCGGAGACGCAGTGCCCTATCACCTTCTCCTATTTCATGACCAACTTGACAAAGTTTTGGAATGAGGCCTTCAAGGTTGAACATGTATGTGCTATCAACCTATTATGAGACATGCTGTTAAGAAGTTAGCAGATGATGGATAGCTCATACAAATTTCTGCATCAAATCAATTGCATTCACGGTGCTTTCAGAAAAATGCAGAATAATTCAAGCAAACAGCAAGTGTGACAAAGAAATACCTGGCTGTTCAGAAAGTCCACAAGTGTATAACACCCAAGAATGCGCATCTCATCATGTCTTGTTTGATCGAGGAGGGTACGTATGATGCACAATAAGCTAGTTGCAAAAAATGGCCTGATTGCACCAAAATAAACAAAAAAATTAGGCAATGACTTGATTTAAAAGAAGAAAGGAGAGGGAGGGAAAAAGATACAGAGAGAAAGAGTATGTCATATCAGGCATGTAAGCTATCCTAACTTAAGATTCTCTCAAGTTTTCTTTTGTATCTCTCTCAACATGTTTATTCCACTTAGACAGAGATCATACATTTTTTCATTTGAATTCCGAAATGCAATGGGCAGCAGACACGTAGCCCAATTTCTTAGCTTGGGGCACTCTTTTGCTCCTGATGTGTATCTATTTGTTCGAAGTTCCAATTGATTTTACTTAATTCGAAATGTTTTTTATCTCTATCCCCAACAACTCAGCAAGTAAGCGAATCACTGTTACAAGACTTTGAAACTGGTAAAACATATGCGAGCGACCAACAAGCTTTAGATAATGTAATTATCATACAAAACAAAGTATAATTTATAGAAAACACATAAAATGTAATGCTTTATTTGCAGAGTGCCAAATAAGAAATATTAGCAACCCAATAAAGTAATAAGTACTTGAACCACTTATTGCCTCGAATCAGCTAAAATGAGCATTGATCAAGTGTCTGTGTGGGTGCATGCAGTATGTGCATGTGTGTGTGAGTGGCAGGTCTCCAATAAGGAATACTTAACTATATATATATATAACAGACTCAAGTGGACCTATATGATACGAAAGGATGTTAGAATCTTGCAAGCAGACAACATCAGCCTTTAGCAAAGATTAACCTTGAAGAAAACATGCATTAAACTTACATCTGCTCCTTACATGAAGCTAAAAGTTTCCTATAAATGCACGGCACAACTTTTGCCAGACAAAAGTGTTCATTCCGCAATTCTTTGTAGCATCTCTGCTCTAAGTAATGTGTGATCTGCAAATTACACTCACAAATGGTTAACACTATTAAAAATGCCAGAAATATTTTAAGAAAATTCAAGAAAATTGCCAGCATCCTAGTGCTTCTGTATGAACTTTATTAGAAGACATGATAGATAGGAGACAAAAACATGGCAATAAAGTGGTTAAATGAGGCGTCAAAAGGGCTGGCTTTCCTCCTCTGTCATCTATCTTTCATTTTCTTGGCGAGGAGTTGCACACATTTCCCCTAAAAAAGTGATGACAATAACAAAAAGAAAGTCATCCTAACCTTTGAAATATATTCAAAGATTGAGAATAGACATATTTTGTGAGGCATATGCCACAAAGAGCTCATGTGATAATAATAATAATATGAATATTTTATACTTTATTTTGTGTTCTTCTAGTATTTCACAAGTTTGGAACTGCAGCACTTCAATTAGTAAGAACTAGCACTAGTGTTTCAGCCGCCCGCTACAGTACATCCCAACAAAAATAAGAGTGCCTGGTATTGTGTATTACTATTAGCCAATAAGATTGGCAAAATAAATCATATAATGATATGAGAATATTATATTAAAACTTTGAATTGGTAGCACCGTGTTGGCAATACTTTAAGCAAGACTATGATAAATTATTTAATGGCAATAAGAAGTTAACTTGATGCATCCAACAGCTTTTTTTTTCCTTGCAAATACCACCTTCCAAAGATCCATAAAATCTCTTAAACAGTTCCTTTTTCAAGTATAATATTAGAGAAGTTTCTACCTGTAAGCAAAACATTCAAAAACAAACTAAACCTTGCTGAATTGAAAAACATCAAGAACTTGTGTCAATATTACATGGATGTCCTAGACACAACACAAACTGCATTCAAGTAATGAACATACAGCTAATCAACCAGGACAAGTTGACCATATCAAATATCAACAAGTTCAAAATCAATGTCACACAACAGATATGGTGAGGAAGGGAAGTACCTTTGGTATGCGCAATGGATTTTTTGAAGCATACTCACAAAGTTTGGCAATCATCCTATCGTTTGGATCTCCATCCTGGAGTTACAGAAGAGAAAGGTATTCGATAAGCAACACGTTCAACAAAAATAAAGATATAAATCAGTTGAAAATCAGATCATCAAAAGGTATACGTAGTTGAGTAGAAGTTTTAGGCCAAATCAAGTAAATTGATGAACATGAGACTACATTTAAGAAGGAAAATGGTCTTTAAATTTCACAAAGTAATATACATGGACATCCAGTCAGAATTGCTTATATGCACTCAAGTAAGCAAACAGGCATGCACAACTCCAGAAACATATCAATCAAGTTTGATGTAAGTAGAGTTTGAAGAATGCATAAGAAAAAGAACGAAAATGATATCTTTACAACAACATGAAAAAAGTGTTATTGAAATTAAAATTAGATTTTAAGACTTGCAAGGTACAATACCAACGGAATAAGACAGGTAAAGAGAAAAGGAAAAGGTGACAAGAACCAAGTACACTTGATTATTCATTTTGAATTCATGTAATACTAAAAGGAAACACATATCAATTCAGTTCTCATTTTTTCCGAGGCCATAAACAGAACAGCCTGAAGAAACCTAACTACCAATCAGAAATGACACTAGAGACAACGCATTGTCATCTTAAAAGTGGCCTCTTATTGACACATCAAAAATAGAATTCAAATGGTGTCTCATGGCACAACATTTGCTGAAATGTGGGTATTCAATGATAGTGGACATGAAAAAATTTCCTTTGCCCTATGTAAGCAAATGGGAAGTGGACATAGTTTCCCCATGAAATATATCAGATCTATGGACACTAAGTTGCTGGATGATAATTCTGCAAAGATAACAGTTCTTCAAATTTTGTTATATTTAAGCACACAAAAAATTCTAGTGTCACTCTTGTTTATAGGAATAACAGCAATTCTAGTACAAATAGTTAATTTTAATGCAATTCGATAATAATAAGTTTGACCTGTTTTACTGAGAAGGTCTGTGGTTCGAATCCGTATAGCCCTATTACAGTCGATTTTTATATAGACATTCCATTTGAGTTTAGAATAGTTTTTATTTACTCATTTCTATAGATAGATGGTCAGTTGATCTTCATGAGATGCTTAGAACATTCTCCAAGGTTATACAGCACAAAATGCATCAACCAAAATATACGGAAATGTTGCTGCATTACCTAATTAAATGCTCAGAAATATGCTACTCAAGACAAGAAACATAGTTGATCTTAGAAAATTAGTTCAGCATGGTCATAAAGCATACTTCGTTTCTCAGGCATTAATATAAGTATATATAGAGCTAAGATTACTGTTCATTAATCCAACTGCCCAGCCTTTGGGCTCTCAATATCAATATGTCATTCACTTTAGGATTATATCCTTAAAAATCAGCTAAATTTGTATGCACTCAATAATAACACTAGCAAAATTAGAAGTAATGCAATTAAGCTCAAAAATATCCTGAAATATGTTCCTCAACGTCACCACCAAAAGAATTAAAAAAAAAAAACAAATTAATAAATAAAAATTAAAAGCTTGTAAATTCACCTGAGACTTGGGGAATGCCTCAGCAAGAAGCTTCTTGTAACGCTTAACAGGCTGTCGCGATCTTGCACGTAGGGATGGGCAAAAGAAACACAATCGGCCGCAGGCCGGCAAAACACGCCTCGAAATAACCCCCATTTTCAAATTCTTTTTTTCTACGATTTTTCCTTCGCTTTTCTTCCCCCCTTTCTTCTCTACTTTTCCCAAAAAATTCGCCGAAACCCTAATAAAATCTCAATCCATCGATTCATCCAAGTATAGTGCCCGAGATTTCTCCATAGCTCCAATTGAAAACTCAAAATCCCATCAAAACTCAAAATTCCGAACAAAGTCAGCAACAAAAACCCCCCAAAACACTGACCAAAAATTCTCAACAAGTACCAAAATCAAATAAAAAAATCCCCAGAAGAACCAAAAAGCCGATTTCTTGATTTCTTGATCGAATCACGCCTCCGGGATCAGCCTGCAATTCACGATCTCCACAATCACAGACTGAGAAATCACAATAAAAAAAACCCAAAAAAAAAAGAACGAAAAAAAAACCGCGACTTTTACCAACGATCAACGAACATCGATGAAACTGGGATAAAAATCAACAAAAAAAAAATCAAAATTTAAAGGAAAAAAAATTGAAAACCCAAAGATACCTCTGTTGGTTGCCTCCAAAAGGGGCAGAGAGGCTTCGGATCCCTCAACGTTCGTTTTTCAATCTCATAATTGCATATATTGAGATTGGGTGGCATGATATAAGAAAATTCTAAAAAAATAAAAAACTATAATTGATGCATAATAAATAAGTAATAAATATAAAATTATAATTCACCAACACCTACAGAAAATATAAATGAAATAATACATATATATATATATATATATATATATATATATATGGGAAATGAATAATTATAAGTCAACTCATAATTTTTTTAAGGTAATAAATATAAAATTATAATTCAGTAAACCCTAAAAATAATAAAAGGAAATATAAAAGGAAATTTATACAGGAGTTAAGTAAATGCATAATTACATGCATACCCGTTAAAAATAATATTTATACATATACGTGTATGATCAAATGTCAAGTCATTTTATTTTATTTTAAAAAAAATCATTTTTTATCTCCAATCTCCCGATCAAACATTTTATATATATATATATATATATATATATATATAATAAATTATCTAGTTGAGTAAGTTATTGTTCACTTGGGGGTGTTTGGTTAGTAAGTAGTAATGTGATGTAAGTGGTTTTTACATGTAATTGGTGTTTGGTTTGATGTAAAAGCTCCACTTACATTTAAGTGGACTTATATCTCACTCATTTTTACAAGATTTCAACTTACATCAAAATTTCTTTGTAAGTTGAAATACAAGAAAGTAAGTGGTATCCACTCGGCACCATTTTATCTTAAATATAATTATAAAAATATTTAATAAATTAAATTATCATTAAAAGTAGCTATAAAAATATTTTTAAGTATTAAAATTTTAAAAATATTAAACTTAAAATATTTAATATTTTTAAAAAATATTTTTATCATTAAAATACTTTAATTAAATAATTAATTAATTATTATGAAAAGTATTAAATAATTAGAACTAATACTAACATGATTATTAGTAGTATTAACATGATTAAAAAAATAGTTATTTATGTTTTATTTAATTTAATATTGTATTTTAAAATACCAATTCTTATTTAATTTATATAGAAAAAATATTTTAATGGCATATAATTAAATTACATTAAAAATTTTAAATTTAATAAATCACAACTGAATTAATTAACATTTTAAATTAGTATTAATCCTAAATAATAAGAGTTAATATAATTAATAGTTTTTAGGGATAAAATTTAAGCATATTATATAAATTAAAAACTTTTATAAATAATATTAAATAATTAATGTTAACAATATATGATAGGGGTAATCTTACCATTTCACTTACATAGTAAGATTATTCTTTAACTTACATCAAACCAAACAAAGAAAAAGCAAATACAGCATTTCAAATTACAACAAACCAAACAGCTATGATGTAAATTAAAATACATGTATTTTCACTTACACTGTAATTTTACTTACATGTAAATTCACTTACAGACAACCAAACAACTCCTTTATGTATATTGATTGATAGTAGTTGAATTATGATTAAATAACTATTAAGTATATAAATATAGTATAAAATATACTATTTTTTTTTAACTATTTTTTTTATTCAGTGGTTTGATACTTTTTATTATTGTGCCGAAATGAATTGTAATCATTAAATGTAAATCCAGTGGTTATTATAAATAATTTATCATATAATTATAGTCCATGAGACCATGTCTGAGGACTTATGGCACCACTGTATAGAGAGTTTCTAAAAAAAAAAAATTAATAAATAATATAATTATAGTATTTATCGCTTTTGAAAATAAATAAGATTAAAACAGAAAACACACCTTTTATTTATTACTTTAAACTGTATGCTTTGAGGAATTTAGGGGGTGTTTGTTTGTAAGGAGTGGAATGGGAGTCATTACTCTCCCATTCCACTCCTTTGTTTGGATAGTCATCAATGAGAGTGAGAGGGGTTTGGGAGGGGGATGAGGGGGGATTGAGTGGGGAGTGGCAATCCTCCCAAAATTGGGAGGATTGCTCATTCCTCCTCCACTCCTTGAGGGTGAATTACACATTTGCCCCTTATTTAACAAATAAACTATAATTAATTAACATAATAATTAAATATATAATTTTAATACTAAATAATAATTAAATAGGTAATAATAACTAACAATTAAAATAACAATTTTATTCAAATATTAATAATTAAAATAATAATATAAATCAAATAATAATTAAATCGATAATTTTAATAATAAATAATAATTAAAATAAAATAATAACAACTAACAATTGAAATAATAATTTTTATTCAAATAATAATAATTAATAATTAAAATAATAATTAAATCGATAATTTTAATAATAAATAATAATTAAAGTAAAATAATAACAACTAACAATTAAAATAATAATTTTATTCAAATAATAATATAACTCAAATAATAATTAAATAGATAATTTTAATAATAAATAATAATTAAAATAAAATAATAATAACTAACAATTAAAATAATAATTCTATTCAAATAATAATAATTAATAATTAAAATAATAATATAAATTAAATAATAATTAAATCGATAATTTTAATAATAAATAATAATTAAAGTAAAATAATAACAACTGACAATTAAAATAATAATTTTATTCAAATAATAATTAAAATAATAATATAAATCAAATAATAATTAAATAGATATTTTTAATAATAAATAATAATTAAAAGTGAAAATATTTAATTCATATATTTAATTATAAAATTAAAAATAATGATATTCAAAATATTTTATAATTAAAAATAGTCGTTATTTAACTTAACATTTTATTTTATATAAAATATTATTTACTTGTTTCAAGGGTATAAAAGTCAAGTTACTTTTTTTTTTTCTTTTTCCTTTCCCCTCCCCAACTACCCCCCCCTCCCATACCAACCAAACACATCTTTCATTCTCAATCCTCCTCCACTCCCTTTATTTCCATTACTCCCTCACTCCTTTCCATTCCCAATCCGGGACCCAAACGGCCCCTTAGATTATAGTTACAGTTGAGATTAATTATCTTTAAGTTGTTTTATGGTTAACTTTGGTTACTATAAACTATGGGAAAAAAATAACTTCATTAAAGAGCAGCTAATTTATTTATTAAATGAAGTGGGACTATGAGACAACTCATTGATGGCACAAGTTACAACCCTTGTGGGGCACAAGTATGTATTCTTTGTTACTTGCATTTAATTATACAAAGTAAATTTTATCATGGAATAATTAACACACGTTTGCTTCCATATCAGTAAGACACAGTGGATATTTTAATTTTATTAATTTAAATTTAAATTTTAGTTTATAATATTTTATATTTCATTCCTTTAAATTGAGAAATTAAGTTCTCACTAATTTTTTCAAGCAAATAATAATAAGATAAGATAAGATAAGATAATAAATAAATAAATAAGTGATTGCAAGGAGTAACTTGAGTGTTATTAAAGTAAAAAAATAAAAGAAAAATAAAAAGGACAGGGCTGATATGATTGAATGCAGGGAGAGAAAGCAAAGCAGCTTTTGTGGGAATAGGCTGAATTAAAGGGACAAAAGTTGGGGCACAGCATGAACATGATCTGGCAGGACTTGTCTGACCTAAGTTTGGCAAAACCATATCATACATTATTACTTCTGTCAATAAACTATGTTTATACAAAGCATTTTTATATTAAAAAAATAAAAAATAAATACATTTTTTGCACCCAAAAAAAAAAAAAACTAATTACAAAACTGTTTATTCTTAAATAAAAATATATTTAAGATGATGTAACAACATGATTCATTCAGAGGATGTTAATATTTTGTCAAACTGGAAAATGAGACCATAATGAAGCAAAGAATTATTCTATCATGTGCTGCAATACATTGCATGAGTCCTGACTCCTGAAATTGTTCCCCAAAATTTAAAAGAGAAGAGAAAAAATATCATCTTTGGATTCAAAGATATCACAAGAAGACAAACATACAAATTTTATAAATGGCCATGGCCACCTTCCATGTGGAACCAATAAATGCATTTATTAAATAAGAAATAAGGAGGTAGCTCAAGAAGTGATAATCATATGGGTGCCATAAATAATAATAATAATATTATTATTATTAAATCTCTGATTTCTAAAACATCTAAATTTGAAAAATAAAACTAAAAAGAAAGAAAACATGCCTGTCACATTAGGGCCAAAAATTGCCTCAACATCTGCATGAATAATGTTAGAAATTAACATCTTATTTGGATTTGGAAATGGTACTTTTGTGAAGCAAACAGGGTTCTGTGGCTGGTTGCAGAGGTTTTCTCTAGTGTTGAAATTGCACCTCATAACAAATTATGATATCTTTATAGTCTCAAAGATCTAACCTTGATTGAGAGCTGTAATAGTTTGAATGACAGTAAACCAGAGATTGATCTTCCTTAATTCCTTTGATCACTAGAACTGCTGAAAATACCGTACCTCGGAGGTGATGGATTAGGATTCTTGGCATCTTTGGTATTCCTTTGATCACTAGATGCTGCACGATTTGGATCGCTAAATATTCCGAAGCTAGTTCTACCAGCACTGAAATTTCCAGGTTTATCTGCAGTAGCATCTGCTGGGTTCCTCTTCTCACCAGAGGCAATGTTTGTGCCTGCACTAAAAATTCCATAGCTCTGCGCCAAGGAATTGGTTTCACTAGGCTTTCCCTGATTCTGAATGCCTTGATTAGCAGTAACCTTTGGACCGCTGAATATTCCGTAACCTGGTTTTGATGAATTGTTGGGCTCACTTACAGTGGCATCAACTGAACTAGCAGTTTTTGAAGAAATGAATACTCCATAACGCGGAGATGGTGAAACAGGATCACTTGGGTTAGACTGTCTTTGCCTTGGATCAAATTGAACTTGGGGATTCCTCAGGTGAGGCTGTCTTTGCCTTGGATCAGATTGAACTTGTCCGTCACTCATGTTTCTGGGAGGCCGCTGTCTTCCCTGATTAATGACATGGTTTTCGCTGGCTCTTCTTGGTATTGGTTTTGCCTGATTGAACCTCCCATTGGGATCACTCTGTCTAGCATACCTATTGGTTTCCACAACAGAAGGCTCCGTAGATTTATCTGCAGGACGGGGAGTGTTGGTGTTTTGACTAAATCCAGCAAGGTTATTATTTCTAGCGGAACTGGGATCAGTCATTCTGTTGAAATCATTTTCATTAAGTCCAGAACAGCCAAGTCCCTTACTGAAGTCTCCGATTCGCGAGCTTTTGGTGGCTTGAGGTGCACTAGAAAAAGACTGGGCTTTGGCTTCAATCTGATCGTTAAAGTCCTCAACCTCAGTTGCTGAACTGCCATCAATTGGTTCCCATTCTTCTTCATCTTGGGATGAAATATCATCCTGGCCCGTTTGTTCGGTATTAGGAACTCCTTTACTGACAGCCTCTAAAACCTTGCTGACTTTCTTTCCAGATTTCTTTGTCGCAAATTTAACATGCCTGACAATAGCGTAAGCTTTGCTTGCCTCCGCATGTGGACCACTCTCCAGAATAGAGATATCTTCAATCTGTTTCACATAAAATGTTTGATGCTCTAAGAATCTGAAAAACACACAACGCACTAGAAATCTAGCAGGCCATAGTGCTGTATTCATGAAAACCAGCAATACATAAAGAAGGTATGTAGATTGTCAAAGATTTTTACCAGAACTAAAACTTTTGATAGAAGGCCTGCCAAATCTTCATTTTCTTTTCCAGCAGGCATAGCTGTACACTGTTCCATTGAATAAAAGGTGCATATGCAATTAGAATTTTCCAACATAAGGAAATCATTTAGTAAGACAAGTTAGATCAGCTTTCTGGAAGAAAAATGCCTGGGTGAAAAAGAAAGGTAGTTACTGCAACTCATTACTCATAATTTACATAATCAAGAAAGAGAGGTTTAATGAAAGGATGACAAAAAAGGCACTATATTTAAACAGGCAAGTATATGAACCATAAAGGTCAGCTGCAGTACCTTCACTCTGTAACCACGCTCCATTAGTCTCGTGATTGTGTCTGCTTTCATTTTAAGGTCCTTCAACTCCTGAAGGAAAAGCAAGTGCAATAATTAAGAGCCAAATCTTTAACTGGAATGACAAGAAACAGAGGAATCGTGTATGAGTCTTCACAACATGCAATTATAGGACCCCTGCATTATTTAAGAGTTTTCATCAGGACAGGAAACTAGGTGATCATCAAGATTTTTATCAGAGTGAATTATTTGAAAGACCAGCACTTGGCAAAAGGATAAATTAGTAGGTTATCTGATTGACAGTTTACAAAAGAAAAAAATGCCTTCATTGTGTTTTTTGGACTTATGTTGAAAAACTTAAAGGTTAATCTATTGATGTGGAACAAGAACAGCTATAATCAGCATATGTCCTTAATCCTTATTTCGGCAAAACATGCTTCCAAATAGACTAATATCATATGTATTGATGACACAGCCAAGATACGCCACTTATGAATGCAATTTATCATTATTTAGTAATTTGATCCAAACAGAAGCCATACAATTATTTTGAAGTTCAATGCCATTTGTTATTCTTGCAATATACAAAAAACAAGGAGAATAATATGCAGTATTTCAATTGGCGATCAATAATGACATCCACTATTTCCTAAGTTGTGTGATTGTTTATTCTCCAGTCAAGTTGCCAATTGAAATAGTGGATGATTTATCAATAATATACAAAAAACAAGGAGAATAATATGCACTATTTTGTTTTATGATAACCTTTTTTGGGCTATCATTTTATTTCAATTGGCGATCAATAATGACATCCACATTTTCAATTAGCTGAATATACTATGTTATGGTAATAAACAACTGAGCAAAGAGTTATACTGAAACAACTGCATATTATTCTAGATATCACCTATCCCACAATTCATCTAGATATCACCTATCCCAGTATTAAGTTTATCAAAGATTTTGTCCATGTCGTATAGTACATAGTGAAAGTGGCATAATCTTTCTTCTCAAGCTGAATTAATTAATCATAGACTGAAAAACAATCTGCAGATCTTGCTTTTGGTCACTACAGAAATAGGAACTACGATGGCTTGTTCAAATTAAAAATGGAAGCTTTATAGGGAGGTCTAAGAGCTTTATGTTATCAGTAAAAATTTCCCAATGTTCCCCCAATTCATCACATAATTATTCTCTTCTCTTGACCCAAGTCTTAATTCTTAAAGACAAATAGAGCCTCATCATACAATTCAAACAATTCATAGTTCATATAATTTTCCATTCAATTCAGAAAGAAACATAATTCTCCAATTCTACTGATATAGTTCCCAAATATACTCAGATTTTAGTATAAAAATTCATCTTCAGCATTCTGATGTTGACGTTCGAACCTTGAATTTAGCATATTCAAAGATCATTAATATACTATATGAACCTTTTATGATTTTATTTTCCTGTTGTTTGGAGATGCCTATAGCTGCTTAACAAATCAGATGAAGGGAGTAAATAAAGACTTTTAAACTCAAAATAGACTAGATTGTTGCAAGGATAATAGTGTACTCCCACTTCAGATCAGCAGAATACTAAAACTACCAATAAAGCCCTTTCAAGTCAACTGCCACTCCCACTTCAGCATTCTGATGTTGACGTTCGAAGCTTGCATTTAGCATATTCAAAGATCATTAATATACTTTATGAACCTTTTATGATTTTATTTTCTTGTTGTATGGAGATGCCCATAGCTGCTTAACAAATCAGATGAAAGGAGTAAATAAAGACTTTTAAACCGAAAATAAACTAGATTGTTGCAAGGATAATAGTGTACTCCCACTTCAGATCAGCAGAATACTAAACTACCAATAAAACCATTTCAAGTCAACCCCCCGGGGTGCCGGGCAAAAACCCGCCGAAAAACAAAAGGGATAGAGAGAACCCGAAATGATCATCTTGAGTTTTGTGTCTAACAAGAGGAGGGACTAGTCCTGCACTTGGTGTAACCTTTATCATTAATTCCACAATTTGTCTAGCCTCTATCAGCAGCACAAAAAAGGATTTCATCCATTGAACAATAGAAAAAAATGACAAAGAAAGGTACCTTAACTATATAAAGTAGGATATTCTAACTAACTAAGACCAAAAAGGTTATCATAAAACAAAATGATAGCCCAAAAAAGTGTGTTGTAGAAGCACTACTTACAGTTTTTGGTGTAAAGCGTATTTCTTTGTTCTCACCATTGCGCAAAGCAACTGCAGTCTGCATCATGGCCACACAATCATGGAATATAAATATAGTAAAGAAACTTGATTTAGACAAAGAAACATGTAGACACCCAAAATTATGAGCAATGAAAGGTGATTACATTTCAATAATAAATATATGTATATGTATGCATTCCATACTGAAAGAAGTTGTTCAGGTACGAACATTTAGATGTATAAGAATTTGCCCCCTAATTAAATATATGTCTTCTCAGTTGGTCTATAAAAGATTCTTGCCCAAAAGGCAGTATTATAGTGCTAGTTATGGTATAAAGAGTATCAGTGTCCAGAGTCCAGATTAGCAAATCATGACAAACTAATCAAACCATCATCTTCATTATGATCCAGGCTTTTGGATATTGGATATTGATCACATCACTAAAATGCTTCAGATGAAATGAATAGCATTTGTTATCAGTTATCATCAAGTATGCTTTAAAAACTAATCAAACAGTCAACAAAGGCAATGGGCAAAGTCAAGCCTTGCCATACAAACTCCATTATACAACCACATAGTATAAAACAAGTCTAATTCTAAAAGTTGGTATACATCTAAACAAAGCTATGGGCAAAGTCAAGCTTTACCATGCAGACTCCATTAATTACATCATCGTGATTGAAATCAAATTAAAAAGTTGTTAATTCCATTGAGATCATTTTTAAGCCCCCTCAGCATATGTACGTGGCGTGTGGTTCAACATTTTGAAACTTGAAATTGTCAGGAATCGCTGAGGACATAAAATGCCTACCCTTTTGGAGAGCCAAATAAAGGTATTGACCAAATTCTGGGCCAAATACTAAACGCACGAGATCTAATTCATGTCCAGAATCATGATAATGCCTTTTTCAATGATTATCTATTGACCAAATGACCCATCATTGATCAAATTAAATAATTAATAACTGTCATTCCTATCCATCTTCACAGAATTCTGCAACCACAAGTTTATTCACTCTCAGAAATACCTTAGCTTAATTGAATAGACACTGTCCAAATCCACTGGTGAGCATTGATGTGGTTGAAATTTGTGTAAAATGTTCATATGAATTGGGTTTGAATTGATGCTTATTAGGGTCTATATTGTAATTGTCGCTCCTTTTTAATTTGGATCACTTCTTTTAATATTTTGCATGTATGGGTCAAATCATTTCCGAAAGGGAGATGAAGAACATTTGTTGTGGAGGAAGAATTGAACAAGAAGCCCAATCCAGTAAGAAGCACATCCAGGTTGTGTCACAGAGCACACCCGTGCCTCTTTTTGGATTATTGCAGACCTTTCAGAGATTCATCCAGAAAGGAACATGGCCTGCCTATGTCAGACAGGCCACCACACCCATGTTGCTTAGTAGTCATGTAAAACCCTACCTGGTGGACCCCATATAAAAGGAGAAAAAGATCATTTCAAGAGAGACTGGTTGGAGGCTGAGAAGAAGGCATCCCCAAGAGGGCAAGAAGAGATCTAAGAGCAACCAAAAGTGGAGAAAATCAAAGATGAAGCCTAGATCTTCTTAAAATCGTCGATCAGCCAGCATTTACTCAACTCTTGTGTGAAGGATAAGGAGTTTCTTTTCTTTAAGCCTTGTATTTTTCTTGTCAAATGCTTGAACCAATGTCGATGGTTTTTATCGTGAACATGAACATGTAAAACCTTTCTTTTCTAGGATTGGTATTAGCCCAAAGAAATGTAAGGGATGCTATGTTTTGAATTTCTCCTTTTGTTAATGGTTAATTGTTTTCGATCTGGTTTTAGAGTACTTAATGCTTGTGATTGTGAATGTTCTCAATTGCATTAGGAGTTAAAGGAAGGACTAAGAGGTGACCTTTAACACTAGAATCCTACAGCCAAACCTGGAACTTTGCGGTAAGGTTTCTTGAGGACTTTTGGATTATCACAAAGCTCATAGGGTTAATTAGGTTTAATCACCACAAAAGTAGAGGTTAGCTTAATCAAGCACCTTGCTATATCTTGCAAGAAAATAGCAAGTACTTAAGGATAATCCACCTTTTAAGAGCATTTAACTAAAACCATGCGAACGATAACTTTATTACTACTTGACAAACCGTGCGCTTGCAAAACACATCAAGCATCTAATATTCACATGAAGTCGCAAGTATCTAAGAAATAAATTGAATAAATTCCCTGATATCAAGTTTTCTTTAAGCAGAAAATAAAATCCTAAAATACAACTAACCTTGCTTTTGGCACGTTCCTTTTCTTTTACTTCTTGTCTAAACTTTTCCTTATAGAAATCAAAGATCCTGCAAACAGGTGGATCTGCGTGTCTTTGAACCTGCATTCCATTAACAGACAAACTTCTCAGTTCAAAGTTTCTTGACGCCAAATCATGCTTAAATTACGCAAATCCATCCCAAGAAAAAGGCTTCAACATTGATATTATGTTACACATTGGTTTTAAAATATCTAAAAAAATTTACAAAATGAAATCGGTTAGATAAATGGAAAAAAATAATTAAAATATCATTATTAGATGAATGAAGATCTTTTTGAGTTATTAGGCACTAGTTTGCCACAGATACTATATCTTATTTTCATGTTTTGATATCATTTATACACTTTAGCAAGCAGTCATCAAGTATTATTCCTCTAGGATATCCACTAGTGTCCTGATGTTATTTCAATAAAGTGTAGGTTTTCAACTAAATTATTGCAAGAGGCCTGATCTTGCTATGAGACAATTGTAACAGTTCATGGTTGTTCATATGAGATAAGATGTTAGAGGCTGTTTGTCAAGTATATATATTTAAAGTATTTCCCTAGAGGACTAGTGCACTTCCTCGGAACGGAACCTCTTCTCTAACTATAGCAACATCAAGTTTCTCAATAATTTGTGGATTTACGAATTTTTGGAACTAAAAGGACAACTATGATCAAGATCAAGCATGATAGACTTGAACATGATACATAAATTAAACAGGGATAAAGCTATACATAAACAAATACAAAGAGATTGGAAGTTTAACTTGATTAATATACTGTAGTTCAGCTCCAAATCCTCAAACACAGTCGCATCATGCCCACCACCAATTTCATTAATAAAGGATGTAATTATGAAATCAAGATGATAACAAAATAAGTTAAAAAAGATCATGAACAACATACAAAAGAAATCAATAACCTCAACTAAGTCAAGATTGAGCATTCTTGCACGATCAAGTGCCTCCAGCCTTGAGATAATCCAATGCCCTACAAGCTGATGAAATTCAGTAAATGCCACTTTAACCTAAACAACCATACATTTATCCTAGCAAAAGAACAACAGATACCAAAACAAGGGGTTTCAAACCAGGGCTTTTACCTTCGTCAGTGACAACCCGGACAAAAGGGGCGGTGATACCCTCATTCATGCGAGGGCCAGCCGAGGAATTCATGCCAGGTTTAAATTTCGGCTTAGCCTACAATTCCATGCATTATGGCAAGCCATAACAATCGAAATCCCAAAAAAGAAAAACAACAATTCCCCAAAGGACTAGAAATCCACCTGAACGGGAGCAGCGAAAGATCTAACGGAGATGAAGCTGAATTCCAGGGCGGGTGATAAGCAGAGGGGTTTCTCGACAACACCCGATCCCCGCGGTCCACAAGCGCCGCTCACCACTGGAGCTCCGACGAGAGAGGAGAGCCACCTCGTTTGGTGGTGGTAGAGAGGATCGATGACAGCCGGCCGGATTCGACGCCAAATCGCCATGCTTTTCCCACTCTATCTAACGGAGAGAAACAGCGGCGATGGGCTATGAGAGAACAATCGCTTTAATCTTTGTTTCTTTTTATACAAAATAAAAAAAAAATTATTTGATATATATATATATATATATATTCAAAAAAAAATATTAATATTTAGTAATTAGATTTTTTTCATTTTTAATTCTAACTGATACGTGAATTAAATTTTATTTAAAAAAAAAAGAGAAATTCTTATGATTATTTACAAACACCAACTGTGGAACAACTAAAAATTCCTTTAAATTTACCATAAAAAATAATAAAAATAATTCAAGAAAGGGCGGTGTTAAATCCTCCACTTGGATGCTTTAATTAGAGCAATTTTTTGTATAATATTATTGAGTAATTCATGATTTCAATTAGAAATAAATACTGAAGTAATTTTTTTTTCAGAAAATGAAACTTTTCTCCAATAGTCGATGAAGGGCAACACTTCATAAATTCATGATAAAACTATAATTTTGGAACAACAAAAAATTTAAAAATAATCTTCGATTCCATTGACAGCTCGATGTTGTTCTTGTTTCAGCCTCAAATTCAAAATTATATAAAAAAAATCCCCACAATCCACAAATTGGAAGCCCTAACCCTAAAAATCTCACGGCCACTTGAGCTCATCGGCTCCCGCGACGCGCACGCCGGCTTGCTGGACAGATAGAAAGAGGGGAGCGAGAGAACGGCGGTAGTGTGGAGGGCGGGAAAGTTCAAGGTCAAGATCGACCTCGACGGCATCTACACCGGCGCCGCGGAGACGGAGCCCGAGCTTCTCGCCGACGCGCGCAGCATCGCGAGCGTCCCAGATGCTACGGGATCTCGGAAACCGACTCAAAAGACGCGCTCGATGCTGCTGTACAAACTCTTGCTCGCCAGAGGAGGCCATGGCCACGATGGTCCCCGTTCTCGAGATCGTCACCTCAGCCGTGATTTTCCGGCAAGTGAGCACCAGCCTCAGCATATGCGAGGTGGATGCCGAGGACGACGCCATGAGAAAGAGAGAGAGAGAGAGAGAGAGAGAGAGAGGATTGCACGTTGTGAGGGCTGGAAGAAGGAAAATGGCATCATTTTGTGACGCATTAATTAATTATTTTTAAAATTTCAATAATTAATATGTGATTTGGCTGTAAATTAGAGAATAAAAAATAATATTTAGATAAAAATGTAGCACTACTTTGATAATTCTATTTTTAACCTTTAATTCCAAAATAAAAACTTTTCATAAATAAATAAATAAATAGTGCTGAAAGCGTGAAAATAAAATAACAATGAAGGCTTTGTGTCCAGGGATAGCAATTGATTAAATTGATGAATTAAAAAAAGTTTTATATCAATAAACTTCTATCGCTAGTGTAAAATATTTATTTCAAATTTCAATTCATTTTATAATAAAAAACCCTCCAAACTAAGGAAAAAAAAATTCAAGCAATTGAATCCAAGCTTGACTTTGTCACAGGCCCAAACAAAAACCACCATTATATTTTGGAAAATGTAGTATAACAAAATTAATGGGTAATATAACCATACCTGATGCCTTTTGAATCCATCACTTGTAAATAATAACTTAACATACAAAACTACAGTATTGCCTAAAAGCCTGAGAGAGGAATTGTTGTATATATATATATATATCTCGCTAACTTAGGAACAAAGATTAAAAGAGAGAAAAAAAAAAGGCAAAAAAAGAAAAAGGCTTCACAAGTTTGTCCAGGGTAGGCATTCCAATGTCAAAAGGAAGCAGAAAAAATAGAAGAAAACGGATTAGTGAAGAATGTTTCTAATGAAGATCATCATTGAAATTTTGGTCACCTCCATCTGGATGTTCATGGTCTTCATGGTTTTCATGACCGAAATCAACCCATGGAAGCAATGATTCCAGGAACACAGCCACTGCATTGCGACCGGCGACTTCTCTTGGAGCACGGGCTCTCTCAAGAGCAACGGCTTCGGCATTGCCATCAGGAATCTGATGATGATGATGCATCATGTGTGGAGCAACCATGAGGGCGCGCAATTCTTCCGGAGGAAGTGTTGGTACCACATCAGAAAAATCAGAGACGAGCAAATGCGAATATCTGTCATGCACAAGGATTCAGATTTATTTCAAGCAGAGATGAGAATTTGCAAATCAAACAGTTGGACATAAAAGAATTTAAGGAGAAGAAAACTCAGGTCAAATGGGTGGGTTCATAAAGAGCACAAAAAAGTCCATAATTGTTTTTAAAAATTTAAACAATTGACAAGTCTTAGAAGATCAAAATGGCTTACTCATTTTTGTCTGATGAAAAAGCTTCTTTTCTAACGCATTGCCAGTCCCAGGCTTCACTGTTGTTCTGTTTCAGCATTTCAATCACCAGTAGGGCAGCCTCCTTCAACAGATTCTGCAGTTCTGGGAACCTCCACACGATATAATTCCGTTCCACGTAAATGCTAATAAGGTGATCAAGAGTAGGGCTGCCCGCCTTTGCTGATCTGAAGAATGAATGCTCGAGTATTTGGGTCCAAGCAGAATCCTTCAGAGGTGCCTTGGCCACTAATTTCTGAAGAACCAATGGGTGAAGCATTAAGGCTTGCTTCATAAGATCACCAGAGGTGGCTTTCCCAGCCGATGAAGTTTCATTTCCAGATGCCACATCCTGTTCGAGATAGTATCGACATATAGCAAGGGAATAAGAGAAGTTTGGAAACAGCCATATCGAGTTATCACTTTGATACTCCTCCGCAAACTGTTCCAACCATCTATACTCTTGTGCTCGTAGAGAAAAGTAATCAACACAAAACAGAGCTCCCTTTGGATCATCCTGATCTAGAGATAACAGAAGCTTGCATACCTCAAGAGCTGAACGATGGCAGCCACGTCTATCCATGTTTTTCATGTGACTGAAAAGGGCTGAGAACAATGGCTTATTTGTATCATCAGTATACTTCAATTGGCAATTACCTTGCAAAGGGCTGAATAGTGGATGCCATGCACACTCCAATGCAAATAAGCACTTTGAGATGGCATCAGCAGATGATTGATGCTCCCCTGAATACTTGAAAAGTTCAGCAAAGGTCAATAATGACTCAACATGATAAGGATAATGTGCTAAAACAGCAGCAATGGCATTGAGATCATTTATCTCTTTGGCAGCTTCAAATGCTTCTTGTGCATGCCTGTAAGAAGGGGAATGCACATACCTGCAGGAGAAATAAACTTAGCAGCAAGAAAGGATGCCATATGCAACAATGACACATCAACCCAAGCCAAGATGATCAGAATATTGGTATGCAACATGAGTTCAGCAAAAAAAAAAAGTACTCCTTTAGTCAAGCAAGTTCAATCATATCACATTAAGGAAAAATAAAAAAGCAAAAAGGGAAAAACTTTCTAATGAGCAACATTAGTTATATAGAATCACCAATGATTCTATAAGCTCTCCTTTGTCTGCAACAGTAGTAAGCAAAATAATTTGACAGAGAAAACAAGGATAACTGACAACTTCGAAAGTTCAGGTGTGAGTTGAATGAGCTGAATCTTGAGAACAGATATATCATATGCTAACATAAACCAGACCAAGAAGTAATACTCTAGCAGAACCCAAAAGATGAACATGAGATTATTTTGTTTCATTCTTACTTTAGATAATCAACCACAGAAAATCTAAATCAGCCATACTCCTATTCAACATAAATTGAGGTATTAAGCACAAAATATAGTAATACCTATGGCATAAGTGATAGAACAATATCAATCCAAGTTGAGAAACAATTGCATTTGTCATGCTGCCATTTATTGACAACTAGAAAAGAATGAAAGTTACCTGAAATAATTAACCCCTTCCTTTGTTTCCAGAAGCTCCATAGACATCGATCTATCCCACCAGGGCCAATAGTTTAATGGAGTAACAAGAATTGTCTTCCTTGGATTGTGGGCAACACGCCTCCCACCATGTACATGCCTCGAGCTGCTACCACTATGACTATTCTCGAAAGAACTGACAACTTTGGAACCAAATATTTTTCTCAATTCATTTTCTGCTTTTAAATGTTTGGGATCTACAGCAAGAATGGATGAAACAGTATGCTTCTTAGCATTTGCTTCCTCAAATTCTATCTGAATGGCTCTGGTATTTTTTTCTGTTTGTTGAATAGGAGGTTTATTGATGATGGAAAGATCTTCTAAAATTTTTTCAATCTCTTCAACATTAGATTTTGACCTTGGCTTATCCTCTTTACCCTTTTTCTTTTTTTTCTTGGTTTTTCGACTATTAGCTGCAACTACATTGGAAGAGTCGCTACTCACATGTTCTGCTTGTTCAGCAGCATCTCCTTGTTTGTCTAAATCATCAGCTTCCTGCCCATCCTCCTGCAAAAAAATTCACTATCAAGTACTAGTAATTCAGAAAACAATGAGACACTGAAAACTTACAATAACAAAAGGGAAAAGGTAATAAAGATTTAGCCAAAACTCACCAGCAATTGTTAATTTAAAAAACATGCACTCTATTATCTTGGAAAAAAAAGATAGAAGACCATTTTCTATCAATAAAACACCTAAACTTTATGCCAAATTAAGAAACATAAGCTTCTATTTCCAAATGAAGATTGAAGAGTCATACTCAAAACCCATGTTTATTTTAATAAAAATAGCGCCCTTTATATAAATCATAGAAATCAGGAGATAAAGTGCAAAAACAACACTGGAACTAGACTTGCTAGAAGTGTCCTCTATATAAATTATAGAAATCAGAGCTAAATTGCAGAAATCTAGAACTACACTTGCTGGAAGCCATCGTTAGATTCTATAACTAATGGCAGTCCAAGTCATTAAAAATAGGAGGGGAAGAGAGCGCCAACTAGGAACAAGTTTAAGCACCATATGCATCCTTCAATCAAAGATTGGAACATATGAAAAAAAAAGCCATCTCCTTACACTATAAGCAATAGTAACCAAAAAAAATTGAAATCCTTAAGCCTGACAACCACATCCAATTCAAACATACTAATTAAACTCGGAACATATCATAGAAAATTATATCCTGTAAATTTAGAACTATTCTTCCAAAAAATCGATCAAAGCACAAAAATAAAGGATAACACTCCTGATTTCAGGTTCAAAAAGTTTTAATCCCATCAAAATCACGCAAAAAGAAAAGAAACAATCTTTCCCACCAAACAACACATTCAAGCCAAGAAATTTCAGTCGCTAAACTTCAAATTCAGAAACAAAAATCAAAAAATTAAGACAGAACAACAAAGAAAGCCAATAAAGATCACAACCCCTATCACTAGCCGCAACAATCTCAAGCACTTACAAGCAAAACAACATCAGAACAATAAAAACCCTAATGCTTAGAGCAAGCAGACCTGGTCACCGAGGAGATCAAAGAGGTTCCTTAAGGGAGCTCCGCGCTTAGGAGAATCATCGGGTTCCTCATCAAGCTCCTGGTTATGGTGCTGCTGCTCCTCTTGCTCCTTGAGAACCCTCCTCAGCAACCTACCGGACATCTACTTCGTCTCTGGTGCTCCGGCGACTCGAGTCTCGATCAGGAAACAAGGAGAAGGAGGTAGCCGCTACTTATAGCTGCGAACTTAAACGGGTCGGATCTTTATTCTCATTCTTACTAGATCCAAACCCGATATAACATAACAGTTAAAATAGAGTTGATTAATAAATGGAAAGATTTTATGGATTATTTTTATTTTATTTTATTTTCGAAATAATTGCAGTAACCAAAGGGCTTGTAGCCCAGCGGTACCTCGGGTCCCCTCGTGGGAGGAGACGCGAGTTCAATCCCCCCGAACTGTGCTCCCCCGTTCCAAGAGGGTGAGGACGTTGTAGGCAATCCTCCCGCCACGCGTACGCTCCTGAGAGTTGGCGCTTGTCGCCCTATCTAAAAAATAAAATAAAATAAAATAAAATAATTGCAGTAAATACACCAGTGACTTCTACTTAAAAACTCG
Organism: Dioscorea dumetorum; assembly: GCA_902712375.1. Lineage (NCBI taxonomy): Eukaryota > Viridiplantae > Streptophyta > Magnoliopsida > Dioscoreales > Dioscoreaceae > Dioscorea > Dioscorea dumetorum. The sequence continues at coordinate 115,837 of CACTHL010000058.1, forward strand.
CTTAGAAGATGTGATATTGAAATACCATTTTTACTTATTATTATTCAATAAGTGTAGATGTATATACCATTTCTCTAGACATCATTTATTTAAAAAAAAAAATGAATAAGTAGCAAGTAGGATTTAAAACCTCAATTTTAAAATTGGGATAGGAATGGGTTAAACAATTATCATATGAATGAGGATCTTCTACGCATTACTTATGCTTGTATTTTTTATATTATCATATGAAATATGAGAAAATTTTGCATATAGTCTAGGAGTTTGTTTTTGTTTCTTTTTATTCAACCGTTATTTCCTTTAAATTATTATATATAGTTGTAAAAGATTATTTAAAGTTATGATTTCTAGGGAAAAATACATATAATCAATGACACATACAAACCTGGCCCCTATAGCTCAGTGGTAGAGCGTCAGTCTTGTAAACTGAAGGTCCGTAGTTCGATCCTGCGTGGGGGCATCTAAGTTTCTCAGAAATATCATTAATTTGCTGGTTTTTTTTGGACTCCGGTTGCTTGTATTTTTTAACTACATAACATTTAAATGATATATAAAACACCCTCAGTGCGGTAAAAGAATTAATAAATAAAATAAAAATTGGATCCTAAGTCAGAATCCACCGACTTCAGATTCTCAGTATTTTCACACACCTGGGCGAAGAAAAGTACACCAATAAATCAAAATCATATCAATTATTCATCAAATTTGGAAGTGAAAATCTTACCACTCAATTATGAAGAAGAAGAATATCAATCCTCTTTCAAAACACAAATCTTGAGGGCACTAATACTGTAATACACCTGTTTCAAACCATCTGCTCTTTGGAAGCTTTTTGGTACCAACACCAATCATTTTTTTGAACTTAAAACCAAAAAACATTAGCAACACACATAAGAACATTACACAAACCTATTTGCAAAATTTTCATGATCTAGGGCGAAGAATATTAAATGAAATTTAAATGTGTTAATTCTGCTGATTCCATGATAAATCATCACATCCACATGTAAACATGAATGAAAAGTTTTTTTTTTTTTCTTTTCCTCTCTTAACCAATGGAGAATGAAGAATTATGACATTTATAATACCCAAAACATACATTCCCCCCTTCCGGTCAGCTTCCACGAGAAGAAGGGCATTTTTGAGTGTGCTTGTACAAATTGCCTCTGCCTCTGCTGTGAAATAATTAGTCTCCAATAAGAGTAACTCGTCTTCAGTTTTTTTTTCTTTTTTTATTATTTTTGCAAATGTAAGTAATAAGTTCGACTAATTCAACTGCATATGAAGAAAATAAGAGTCAGAATATAAATATGGCAAATCAAGAGGATATAGAAGTTAGAATCAATGGAATCCAAGAAAAATTAAACAGAAAAAAAAAACACTGACAACTGAAGAATCAAAGAAATTCTCAGGTGTATTAAAGAATCTAAATATCATAGAACTACAAATTAAAACAGCCTTGAATCTACAAGAGAGGGAGAAGATTGGCAGCGTAAGAAGGCAGGAAGTCCAAATATTAGTATCAGTTAGGTGGTAGAAACATTGGTTATTATGGAAATAAAAGTTTCTGCGACACTGTCATAAACTTTATTTTGCGGTAAATTTCACATGCGTGGGTTGGGAATTAGATCAGGGAAAACCACATAATCACACAACAATGTATTATTAGGTATGAAAAGTAGATGCCAAATGCAAATAGCAAACTGCATCTCATGAACTCTTGCATGGACCGAGCAATGCCTCATGTTGTTAAGGCTCATATTCATCCAAAGAACCAAGAGATTCAAAAAATTGAGTTTCTAAAAGATTCTTAGTTTAGGTATTTAAACACCCGCTTAACTACACATTCAAGGCCAACACCTACTTTTTAGTCCCATTTTCAAACGTGTAAGTATGTGCTTCCAGATGGTCCACGCTCAGTTATTTGTTTTTTAGATAGTCAAGCAAAACTTCATAGTATTCATATATGCAGACATGGAGAAGGGTGGCCAAGCGCCAATAACTACATGGTTATCAACATATAAGTTATCACCCATATCATAGGATTTGTATAATGTTTAACAATCATTGGCATCATTTTTGTCAGGACACTAAAGAAATGAAAGGTTTGCATCTCATATGCATAGTGCAGCAATTTACAACAATGGGGTCGTTTTAGTCCAATTCAATTCCCGCATAGCCAATTGATAACAAATATAAGGCAAAAGGAATCAGCTGAATAAAAACCACAAGTACACATGAGATCAGAAGATATTACCTCTCAGTTGTCAGAACAGAATCAACAGATTAAACCTTAGACACAAGTCTTGAAGATCTCCTGGGAAGAACTGAATCACATATAGTTTCTGTGCTTCTTAAATTCATAACAGCGCCAATCTTACTTTCACCATTAGAGTGTTGTTTCCTACTCTGGAATTCCTCTGTTGTCTTAGAACTGTGAGGTTTTTTGCCATTCTCAACTATGAAGCCAGGAAATTGTGAGCATCTGCATAATCAAGTAACAAAGCTTACATCGGTATGAATTTGTTAAAATCAAGATAGCGATAAACTGCAGCTAAAGCAGAGATTACTCTGAGCTCTCTTTTTCCCTCCCCTCAATGCTCCTATCCTGCATACACAAAAATACTTCAATTTAAATCCATGTTCAATTATGTTGACATTTGATACTCAAAATTATTGATGATTACACAGCTGAAGTCATCATTTGGTGAGAGCTTAATTGGTAGCCTCTTTGACCAGCAAAAGCAGAGTTCCATGTGAAAATTTTCAAAAGCAGACTAACATCAAAAGGGTCACATTTTGCAGTCCAAGTGTCGCTATGACCTTTACATGTCCACAAATGGCAATGGAAAATCAATGGCCATAACCATATTCATTTTTATAGAAACAAATGCACAGAGATAGAGAGAACGCAAACATATCAAGTCATCCCAGACATATTTACCACATTGTATACTCAATGAGGCCCTCAAGGTCACAATGTTTCCAGGGGAGATATAAGCAGAGTGTTAAAACAGGGTTAGGATTTGAGAGTGCGAGATTGTAATTTTGAGAAAGACAAACAAGTATATTCTCATAGTGTTCTAGACATTAGGTAAGTGAACTGCAATTCATGAAAGGTCTATGTCACTCGAAACTAGTGTTCCTAGATCTGCTTTAAGTTGATACCGTTATAAAAGGTTATAACTGGGAACAAACTATAATATTCATAAGTTCCATTGTTGGCTCAAACTCAATAATAGAGCTATGATTTGGGCAATACAAGTCCTTGAGTTTGAGACGCGTGTCCACACAAATGGGCAACATAGGTTGGAACTCAGGAAAAAACACAACTATTAGATCCTTCAAGAAAAATGCATGAGAAATGAAAATAAAGTTTCCTATAGGGATGAGTTTGGCATATAAGCTCAAACAACATGGACATTGAAGGGCACTGCTGGATCCATGCAAGAGTTTGAAGGGCATGTGCTTAACTACTATGCAAGCTACTTATATGGACATTGAAGTGCATTGTTAGACCCATGCTTAACTACTAAGCAAGTTACTTTTATGGTACGTACAATATAAGCTTTCGCATATGTGGAGAGTTTGGTAGCGGCAAACAAACATACGGGCATATAAGTATGTACCCATATATTGTCATGTATCTTGACTCTAAAATTTAACTGTAACAAACACTTGGGTAGAGTATAGCCGCATGATAGAATAGCATGGGCAAGACCACATAAGGAGGGACAAAACAAAAAAAATAATCTTGTGTATGTATCTATATTTGGAAAACGCCTATAGACAAGAAAAAAGGTCCACCATGCTAAATGTCAAAAATACCATTATTCTGTGAGGTAATTTTCAAAATATTTACACTAGAAACCTAACATATGATTTGAATTATTCAAAATCTTAAAGCATTAATGTTTATTGTAAAGATACAATTATCTAGCATAAAAGTATTTTGATCAAAATATTAATCATCAACATCCAAAAATAAATTGCAAACTAGTTCGGAAGTGTTTTATAATATGGCAAATTCTAATAACCAAAACAATGTGTGTATGTTGTGTGTGGGTGAGCTCGCATATGTATGTGTGTGTGTATATGTATATATACTAACAAATTTTGTTTGCATATAGACCACTAAAAAAATTGTAATTGTTTCTATATTTAGGAAAAACTAATTAAGACTATGATATGCATATCAATGCAAGGATATATATATGTAATTATAAATTTATCAAAGGCATACATGCAACATCAACCATGATAAGAGTATGTAAAAGCGTTCTATATAAATGTGTGTGTGTGCACACAAATATATGCAAGAATCATGCTTTAAGGGGTGTATTTGTGATTGCAAATTTCACAAGCATTTGAGAACTACGCTTTATAAGGGGTATGAATTAAAATATTAGATATATTCTCATAGAAACAAAAAGAAAGGGGTAAAATGGGTAAAAAAAGTTTACTTAGAGCTTAACAAATTTTTCCCATGGGTGAGCATGGGATGAGGATTACTGCGTTCTTTTGGTCGTATATGATGGGTGACAACATCACCCGTGCAACAAATGCATCACAAAAATTCTTTTGTATTATATTGTAAACATAACCTTAGCAACAAACACATTACAAAAATCTTAACTGCAATATGTGGCCATAAGATGTAAACTAAAAAAAATCTTAGTCTTTTATCCATTGTAATCCCATTCTTCCACCATGACATTAAAAAGGATAAGACAACTCCTCAACTCAACAGACTCTCTCAATCAATACCTTTAGACATAATCCTCCTTATATGGTCTTTAACCAAAATTTTTAGATCGATTCTCCATGGCCCTACTTTTTCAAATAATCGGCCTGAAGCAAACGGCTTAATTGTTACAGATTTTGAAGATTCTCCGCTTCATCATCTCCTCAACAAGCTACATTTCTAGTTCTACTGCTCCAGTCATTTGGCACAACAACATTAGTGTAGCTTACCTGGTTTTGAACTTGATCCAATACGCTCGAATTAAGACTGTATCTAATGACGAGTCTTTCAACAGAAAGATGGATTAATTCTCTACTTGTATTTGTATAAATCTCCTCTTACGAATTACATCTCTTGTAACTCTTGTATATGGATAATGATAAACATAAAGGGGTAGGCCTCTCGCATGGGTGTGTTTTCTTATATGCATACAATCACTAAAAACAACTTTGATCCCTATTTACAATCATCTTCTTTTTCAAATAGATTGTTATTTATCAATGATATCCTTCCATCTTTCTAGCTCATGCGATTCATATTTCATACCCATAGCCACAAGTGGGTACTCATGGTTTTAAAAAGTATTTTAATATTACAATATACATAAGCTTAAATGTAATTGGCATTTTAAATTTTTTATAAATTAATGATTAGGATTTTCTACATGGGTATACACACGCAACAGGTAATTTGTAAAAAAAAATAAAAACTATGTTAGCTAATAATTATATACTTTTTTTCTCTAAAAAAAATAATTATACACTTTTTAAGGAAGGGCAATTACATGAAGAAAGTAATTAACATCATGAGATTTAGGCCATTGATCAAATCGTTTTAGAGGAAAAGCACCACCATTGCCATCATATATCTTATGACTATGAACAGTTTTGATTTCCAATCATTCTCAAGTGAGATAGAAAATAAGAAGTTGGACATTTAAGTGAATTACCCAAGGCATTACTTGATCTATATATCTTTATCTCATATAGTTTTGTAAGGCAATCACAAAGACAATCACACCATTAAAAATAGCATGAAGCTAAAGCAGACTGATTCCCTTCATCAACCAATTCTGATTTCTTATCAGAGCCCTTAATAAAGCACGAATATAAATAAAATTGATAAAGGTAGGACTTACAGATAAAGTCCACTTAGAATAGGATTAAAAGAAAAAACCATTTACTACATGCTGAAACATGAAATTATGGAACTACCTTCGACACCTAAATTCATGAAAATATATGATTTTAATTCTCAGAGAACTTCTAGCCTTAATCCATGTCAAGGAAAAGGGTCGACCACATTCTACATCACAAACCAGCACAGAAATTTTCATTATTTTCCAAATCTCCACACCATCTTCAAATGACAAATTTCAAAAGGAATCATCTAAAATTCTTAAGTCACTTTGACTATCTACAGAATGTTCCATACCCATATCCTGAGAATCCAAAGTGATGCTTCAAATGTAAGTCCATGAAAAAGTAGAGTAAGAAAGGAATGTAGAAAGTCTTATTAATATCTCTAACGTATTTTAAGGGCTATTCCAAAGGAGGTATGCAGATGACTTAGAAGACTTAAATCTTTGGCATTTACACCTTCAGGTGACAACTGGTTAATTCCATGAAGGATGAAAGTGAAGTAACAATCATCTAAATTTTAGCAAAACCAGTATTAATCAACTAAAAACTAATGGCATAGTGAAACAATAACCATAAAGAAAAATAATTTTGTTGAAACAAGAATAGTTCCATTATTCATCAAATTGCAGATCAGAAGTAGATCTAGAAGGCCAATTAAAAAAAAATGCATAAAAGTCGATCTCAAACCTAATGTAAAGAGAAGCTGCATCAAGCATAGCATCACAATTTGTGTCCCTTGAACAGCTATCCAACCATGGTATATTGTTCCAAGTTAGAGGAAAGGACTCATACCAATTCATCATCCACAGCTGACACTGGAACCTCAGAAGCAAAAGGTCCAAGACTACAACGTGGAGGGCCGTTGAGCATATTGTCAGATGACCCAACATCTGATTGAGCATCTGTCATCGGATGGTCTAATACTGGTTGATTAATCTGACAAGAATCTGATTCTGATGAACTCTTGTTAAAGTCTAAAGCTTCAGACAGTCCTCCTGCTCGACCTCCATCAGCAGATACCTGAGATGCTCCACCACTATGTTTCAGATTGCCAGTGGAAGACACATCAAGGTTATCTTGAGGTAAACTACACTTTGGAGGACTCTGTTTCTCACAAACAGCAACTGATTCCTTATCTGGATAATTAAATTTTGCATTATCAGAACCAACACTAATAATGTTCACCTTCTTGTGCTCCAAAGCATTGAAGATTTTTCTACCATCAGGATTCAAAATATCTGTCATTTCAGCAGGTTTTACAGAAGTATCAATCACTGATTTATTGCTCTTTTGCATGCCACAGGCTACCTCCATAGATTCCTGAAGCATCAGATCTTTGTCCCTTGCACAAGATGGAATATTAACTGACACATTGTTCAGGATATCTGAATGGGTTGTACATGAAGCACCAACCATTTGATTGCCCACTAAACATCCTGAGGTCATGATGGTTACATCTGTTCGATAGGCTTCAGTATGGCAGTTCTCATTCACAACAGAACTCGAGGAAGAATTGGTGCATCCATTATTTTTCTCCGCCCCACCACTCTGACAGTCCTTCCCCACCTTACCTGAGGAATCTTTCATAGGGTCCTCTGCCTCTAACAAACCCCTAATATGATCACCCAAAGTCATGGATTTGCAATGCCGAGATTCCTGGTCGATGCAAACATCATTCTTCAAACGACCAACCCAATCAGGTAAGGTTGAGTTTAAATCAACATGGAGGTTAATACCCTCATCAGATGCTGTGAAGAATTCAAAGGAAGGAGCAGCTTTTGTGGGAATCGCAGATGCCAAAAATCTACTGTTGTTGGCGAAATCAGAAACTTGTTTACGCTTACAGGAAACTGGTACTGAGTTGCCAGTTTTGTCCTTGGCGCAATCAACCATTGTGGATCTCTGAGGTTCATTTCTGTTCCAATCACGGCACTCAATAGCAGGTTGTATAATTCCAGTGATATCTTGGACATTGGTGACGACTGAAGGCAATAAACAAGCAGAGCAACTATAGTTTTCTGCTCTTTCATTTCTGGAAGGGCATGGATGGACGAAATGTGGGTTGCTATTATATACCTAAATCAGTACATACAAAATAATGTGACATAAGGAAACAGCAGCAACCTGAAACTTTATAATATGCATACAAAATAACATGAATAGCCATGCAAATGCAATAGGTAACCACGTTACTTAATGTCCATGTTAGAGAAAAAGTAAAAACAATGGCTGGAGATGCAACTAAAACCTTCTGTGAATTTTGAGTTTCCAGATCACCAATTCTGTCAATCTGAACGCCAACTGATGAGTGCCGCCAATCATTGGACTCTGGATAAACACTCTGGCTCTCAATCACACCTAGAACATTTAGACAAAGGATCTCATTCACAAGGTTATGCTGTGCTATTTACAACTTGCATCTCATAAATAGATGTCAAAACAAACCTTTGGTAATTTTTATTGGAAAGCTATTTTTTCCTTTGTTATTGCTTGACTGGTCCTTTGAGAGTTTTGAGCAGCCATTTTTCCTCTTAACAGAATATAGATCAAATTGAGACATTTTGCTCAGTAGAAAATGGCATAAATTCAAGAAAATGCACTGCTTCTGGCCAGTAAGTAGGTTACAATAAACAGAAGATGAGTTACCTTAAAATGTGAAACCAGAGATTTTGCTAATTGCACATGGCTTCTGTTCGCAGGAAGATTACACCTCTTGCATAGACCTTGAAGCTCTTTCCGTGTGAGGTTTAGATAAAACTCCAAACTTTCTTGGCGCCCCATTAATTTATTCCCAAACAGACTGAAAGCCTGCCTCGATAAGCATCCACATTAATCTGCTTCAATATTGCAGAACAAATGAACATATATCAACAAATAAGGTATCTTAAACAATAAAGGAAAGGAAGCCCTAAAGCATTTAAAGAGCAAAAGTTGTGTGAAAACTAAAATTGCTGATCAATTCAAATGGTGCATTATATTTTCAGTAAAGGTAATAAACAGATGAAAGAATATTTGAAGAAATCATTCCATTGGGTCAAGTTGCCAAGAGAGAATTGTGATTGCATATAAGATAATTAGCCCTCCAAAAATCTAAATCTCTCCTGAAGCTACAGTAATTGGGACTGTTGCACATTGGATGGCCTTTCGTCCAATCAGAACTCTCGAGGAAAAACGACAACAAAGATAATAAGACAATGTTTGAAACATAACATTTTGATAGTAAAGAAGCAAGAACAACAAGTGAGGAAGGGAGCTGAGCATTCACAAAATTGAAAGTTTGAAAAGCAGGGAATCATAGAAGACCAAATTCCATTATATCATCAATAAACAACAGATTAGTATGAAGGCCTTGGTTTCTCATCTCAAACATCAAACTTGTCATTTCCATTGTCAGTTCACTTCCAACCCATCAACAACAAAACATTAAGATAAAATCATATCAAACAACACAAAATACCAAATCGACCAAGGAAAATAACTCAATATCACTAAAAAGCATCATTTACCAAGCATGGTTTCGAGTAGAAGGTTCATATAGCACAAAATTAGCACAAAAAACTTGTAATAATCATGCAATACTACTACAACATGCAACATAAACAATGAGCTTCAATGCACCAATTCTGAGAATTAAAATTGAATTAAATGATTAAACAAAAAAAAAATATCATCTTAAATCAATGAAAAAAAGAAAATCCACATCCAGGGTCATCAATTACTAATTAACCTAGCACTCAACCAGCACAAAGATCGTGAAATAATCACACCAACGCTGCCACAGAATTCAGTATCAACAACGAACTTCAATCCAACATTCCAATAATTAAATCGACTAGGATAATTAAGCAAAAAATAATACAAATCGAAAAAAAAAAAAACAGAAAATCCATAGAAATGCACATCCAGTGTCATCCGATTTCTAAATTAACCTAGCACGGAACCAGCACAAAAATCCTGTAATAATCATGCCAACACTGCCACAAAATTCTACATAAAAGATGCAACATTCCTGAAATTTAAGCCCGATTCTGATCATCCAACAAAAAAAAGGTCTAAAATCAACGGAAAAATACGGAAAAGAAACACATCTTGTGCAATTGGATCACTAAATTAACCTAGAAACTAGACTGGGAGAATCACAAACAATTCGAGTAGGGTTTCAAATGGAGTGCGAATCATGGTAAGCGAAATACAGAGAGATTCAAACCTACAAAGAGGTGGATCGGCGCCGCCGACGGAAGAAAGAGAGAGAAAGAGAGAGCGAGAGAGAGAGAGAGATGAGCCCAAGTTTAGTGCTCCAGGACATGAGAGCTTAAAAATAGAAATTTAGCAGCATTCCGACAAAAAGCCGCTGACGTGTCAGAAGGATATTGGATGGAAGGGATGGTACGCACCGTAACATCCTAAGATTAAATTTTCAATTTTTTAATTAATTCGAATTGTTTGTTCATATTATTATTTTAGAAAAATATGTTGAAATATATTTTATTTAAATAATTATAAATGATTTAATGACGCACAACTGTTGCAAGGGAGAGTAAACTTTGCGAGTTCCTTTTTATATTTAATATTTTTGTACTTTTTAAAAAATTTAAAAATCATATCCAATTCAAATATATAGTTACATTATAAAAATAATAAAATTATTACACTAAAAAAAGGGTTTATCTAATTAGTAGGGACTAGTATTTTTTTTTTTTGTTAAAAATGACAAACACTTGTTAATATTTATAGTCGATCTCTCTAACCACTTAAATTAAATAGTTTTGCTCGGTAACTAATAATTTTAAATTTAAATTTTTATACGTGAAAATAAAACACTCAAAGAAAAATCTAAAGCTCACAATGCCTTTTTTAAGTCATCATAGATCAAGAATAAAACTAGTTATGTGAATTTTTAAAATAATATTCATTGTTTATTATAATCAAAATAATGATGTTATGCACTAACATACCTAAAATGATTCAATTTGCAAAGCAAACTACTGAGAATAGGGAAAAAAATATTTGGTAGCCATATATTTGAATTTGTAATACTTAAAATTCACAAGGCAAATATGGAATATGAAATTTTATATTTATTAATTAATTATTTAAAAAGTAGAACTCACAAGTCCCTCAGTCAGGGTTCAAACATAAGATTTTAAACAACTTGAACCTCTCATAAGTAATAATTTTACTATATAGTTAGCTTTTAAGATTGAAGATAAAACATAAATAAAAATACATAGAGATGAGAGACAATTTTTCCTTGCTTTGTGAGTAAAAAATAAAAAGATTTATAAAAGTATGTATAAAAAATAAATTATATGGATTTAATACATATATAAATGTAAAAATAACTTATAAAATTTAGATGATAAAATTATTTTTGTGTTTGGCCAAATAAAGAAAAAATTTGTTGCCAAACAGGGGCGAATCTAAGATTTTTGTTCAGGGCCTGTTTGGGTAACTCAACATTATGGCATAATTTATATATTATGCCATAATATAATATTTTAATGAAATTATGCCATAATTGGTGTTTGGGTAACTAACTTTCATTACAAAAATATGGCATAATGGGGGGATTACAGCAAAAAAAAATATTCCACTCAGAGTGGAATATTTTTTTATGCTGAAGTTTGTCAGGGTGTTTAACGGATACTGCTCTTCATCCTTTCCCTTTCTCTTTCTCTTTCTCACCAGGCCGCCAAAAATTCTTAAGATCCAGATTTTGACTTTCCGTATTCCGAAAAGCGCCAAAAATTCTCAATGAGGAAACCTAATATTTATGAAAAGATTATATATAATAATAATAATAATAATTTTAATAATTTTAATTGAGGTAAACTCTAATAATAATGGTTTGGCAAGTAAAAGGTTAGGGACAAAGTAATGGTTTAATGCCGATTGAATTCAAAATTTTAAGGAAATGGGCTAAACAATATATATATTTATAAAATTTTCCCCAAAAATAACGTCTATAATGCTAATTTGTAAGCTTAACCAAATATTTCTTCTGAAGCATTGGTGACATTATTATTATTATTATTATTATTATTATTATTATTATTATTATTATTATTATTATTATTTACTTCTTTTTTAAATAATTATTTTCTTTCTATGCGGTAACATTTGTGCATGCATTAGGAGGCATGTTTGCAAAAATTATCAAGTTGAAAGCAACCTAGTAAATCAATCTCATTTTGTAATTTAAAATAATATTTAATCATTATATATATTCTCTTAATAAGGTCATTCTGATTTCAATTTTTTAAGAAATTTTTGTTTTTAGGGTTCAAGTATGGTGTGCTTCTTGGTTTATGCTATTTTTTTATTGCAGTGTCACTTACGGTATGATAAACCTAACTCTGACATTGGATTTCTGTATGCATTAGAGATAATTAGGGAGGTATGGTAAATGACATTTTGCTTGAATTATGAGATTTTCAATTGTTTGTTGTTGCTTGTTTAATTGTTGAAAAGAAGAGAGTTCACCAAAGGGCTTGTAGCCCAACGATACCTCGGGTCCCCTCGTGGGAGGAGACGCGAGTTCAATCCCCCCGAACTGTGCTCCCCCGTTCCAAGAGGGTGAGGACGTTGTAGGCAATCTCCCGGCCACGTGTACACCCCTGAGAGTTGGCGCTTGTCGCCCTATCTCAAAAACCAAAGGGTTTGTAGCCCAGCGGTACCTCGGGTCCTCTCGTGGGAGGAGACGCGAGTTCAATCCCCTCAAACCGCGCTTCTCCGTTTCAAGAGGTGTGAGGACGTTGTAGGCAATCCCCCCGCCACGCGTACGCCCCTGAGAGTTGGCGCTTATCACACTATCTCCAAAAAAAAAAAAAAAAAAAAGAGTTCACTGTGGTTGTAGCTTTTAGGGCTGAGAGGATCAATGTTAACTTCTACTTGGCTGCTGAAGGTTTGGATTCGTCTTTGTAAGTGATTTGTTTCTCTGAGATCATATAATTCATCAACTCATACAACAACATTTTTGGAACTTTTGATGATGGACCCTCTGATAGATGATTTTCTAGATATATATATATTTTTATTAAAAAAAAAAGAAATCTTGTGGATAATTTTACTGATGCATCATGATGTGGATGCAGCTTGCAGAGTCATTAGGATTGTTGAAGCACAGAATAGTAACATTTTTTTGTTTTAGTCTTGGTTAAAATAATTTTTCATGCATTTCTATCTACTGGTTTCCACCTTCTGGTAATTCAGATTTGTTCATTGTGATAAAATAATTGAGCAGAATATATGTTATGAGTTTAGCAATAGCTTGCCAAAGTGGTGTTTATTTTGCTGTGAAACATTATTTTCCTGTGTTCATAGTTGATTTATATGCTGGATAATATTGTATTTTGAGTAATTGTGTCAAGCTGAAATCATTATGCAAATATTGGAGCTGTATCAGGACACTGATATGGTAACCTGGTATAGTTTTGCATGTATGTAAAAAACAAAAAGTGTGACTTGTAAATGTTGTAAATGAATGTTGTTATCATCTTGTACATATAGAACCCTCAGATGGGTTTATGGTCTAATGTTAACAAGGTGTTGCTATTTATTGCACTGATGTTAGGGCGAAAGATGAGTATGGACTTTTTTATCACTGTTAAATTATTTTTAGAGAGATGAAGGTCACTACAAATTTGAAGTTACGGTTTTCAAAAAATGCATATGGAACTGTGCCCCTTCGTTTCAGAAAAATTGCTTTTCGTGCCTTGGATAGGTTAAACTGTGCTATATGTTGGGATGGAGAAGTGTCCTAGTTGTATGGCCACACTTAATTCCACATCGCCTGTAGGATGCTCTTTCCTCTAGTTGATATATCACCACCAACGCTTACAGGGGTTATGAAGAAGTTACGGTGGTGGGTCCCTGTCTTAGCATGATATCAGAGCTATGGCTAGGATCTTGGACCACGGTTCGGGCTGTATGGTCACCGTGGGTTCAGAGGGGTGTTGGGATGGAGAAGTGTCTGGGCTGTATGGCCACACTTAGTCCTACATCGCCTGTGAGATGCTCTTCCCTCTAGTTGATATACCATCACCAACCATTCCCTGTAACTGCGGTTATGGAGAAGTTAGGGTGGTGGGTTCCTGTCTTAACATTATACTCGGCATAACTTCTAATAATCTTTGATGTTGACATACAATTTGGATCAAGATAAAAGGTGAAATTTTTGTTCTCTCTGAAGTTGTTCTATGTTTACTATTCTATCGGCCACAAAATGCTTATTTTTTCTGGCTTTGTTATTTTATCAATTATAAGGAATTGTCATTGATATATCACCCATAGTTGATATATCACCACCAACCCTTTCTTGTAACTGCGGTTATTGAGAAGTTAGGGTGGTGGGTCCCTGTCTTAGTATGATATCAGAGCTATGGCTAGGATCTTGGACCACGGTCCGGGCTGTATGGCCACCGTGGGTTCATGGGGGGTGTTGGGATGGAGAAGTGTCCGGGTTGTATGGCCACACTTAGTCTCACATCGCCTGTGAGATGCTTTTCCCTCTGGTTGATATACCACCACAAACCATTCCCTGTAACTGCAGTTATGGAGAAGTTAGGGTGGTGGGTTCCTGTCTTAACACTATACTCGGCATAACTTCTAATAATCTTTGATGTTGACATACAATTTGGATCAAGATAAATGTGAAATTTTTGTTCTCTCTGAAGTTGTTCTATGTTTACTATTCTATTGGCCACAAAATGCTTATTTTTTCTAGCTTTGTTATTTTATCAATTATAAGGAATTGTCATTGATTTTATTTTAGTGGCATCCGAATTGATACAACTGTATTGACTGATGTTTTAAAATTTTGGAGAAACTTTCTATTTGATGGACTCTATAAAATTTTGTTGATTGCATATGCTTTCTTTTTTTTTTAGATAGGGTGATAAGCGCCAACTTTCAGGGACATACGCATGGCGGAGGGATTGCCTACAACGTCCTCACCCTCTTAGAACGGGGGAGTGCGGTTCGGGGGGATTGAACTCGCGTCTCCTCCCACGAGGGGACCCGAAGTATCACTGGACTACAAGCTCTTTGGTTTACATCTGCTTTCTTTGTTGATAATTTGCAGTTCAAAAATCGCCCATGCTGTCATATAGCATGTTTTGACATCAACCATGTGATACTGGTGGGTCAGAATGGTAAATTCTGCCATATGCTTTTTGCTTTTAACTAACAAAGCTTGTTGCAGATGAGAAGACATAGAACCTTTAGAGCATCAATGCACTGGAAGAGAGTTCCTAGAGTTGCCAAAATGGAGAGTAAATTTTGGGATAGTTCAGAATATGAACTCTAAGGGTGATCATCCAGATGTTCTTGGGTGGTAAGAGTTATATGCAAAACCCAAGTCTTCCTTTTCATAAATTATTTCATGCTATTAATTTTTCTTGTATGGTAATTTTCATGCAATATTTGTCATCCATTAATTTCCTTGCATGAATGTCAACCTTCTTGAGTTAAATTGCTTGTTGACAAATTGATGCAATTATATCAATTGATGTTTTTGAATATATAGAGTAACTTTTTAATAAGTTCTACATAATTTTGTCGATGATTATGTGATATTGGTTGATTAGAGTAGCAAATTCGCTTTGTTGCAGATTGGAAGTGGCAAAGGATGAGTGGACTGGAAGATATTTTCTTAGAGCTATCAAATAGAAAGGTAAATTCTGGGATCGTTTAGAATATAAACTCTCTTGGTGATTATGCCGACTTTCTAAGGTAGTAAGCAGAGGTAAACCAAAAAATTTCAAAGAAAGGAGGCGAATTGCTAATTTAAAAAAAATCAATTAGCAAAAAAATTTTATAAATTAAAAAATGCAAAATAACACAATGCATAATACTTTCAAAAACCTCTCCATATTTGTAAAATTAATTAAATTAAATATATAAATAAATTGAAGTAAATCATAAATTTATATATTATCTAATCAAACATGTTGGACACTAATTTGGATACTACAGAAAGGAGCTCCACTGGAGTGATCAGAAAGAAAGGATGAAAACTTTTAAAATTATAAAAGTGTTATTTCATAATTTTACATTTTATCTAGGTGTTGTCTAAAAATTTATTAGGAATCGTTCGGTTCACGGAAGATATGTGCAATTTTTGTTTGGTTGACAAGACAATAATGTGGTTAAAATTTAACATTATCGTGTTTGGTTAACTTAAAATTTTTTTTATTATAAATTATCATTTTATAAATTGTTGTGTTTGCAATCTTAGTAAGAAAATGATTGTTTGCAAATTATGGTATTTGGCACATGTAATATTGTAGGTTTTTTCTCTAGACAAATTAGAGAAAAAAAAAATATTTTGCAAAATGCATCTTGCTCTTAATTAATTAAATTATGCATGAAAAAACTATTATAATTTCAAGGTATTTCCTTTGCTTAATAAAAGCTTGAATTTCCTATACCCGCCACTAAAAAGGGTTTATTAGTGACATATTTATTTATCTTTATAACCCTTAATAAATCTCTGACCACTCTCTTAAAACCCTAATTCCTCTTCTTCTTTCACTTCTCCTCAAAATCCCTAAAGTATCTCTCGATTGGGCAGTAAGCATGAAGAAATCCGGAAGAAGCAACGAGGTTGATGACCATGAACCAATCGAAGAAGAAACAATAGAGCTTGACGATGGAGAAGAAGCCCCTCAGAGCTTTCTCCAATTTGGAGATGGTTCGGACGTCTGCAAAGCCATCATGAAACGCTATGCGCAGTCCTCCGCCCCTCAGCATCGCCACCTCTGTGCTTTGGCTGCGGCAATGAGATCAATCCTCCTAGAGGAGGGCCTTCCCCTCACTCCCGCTGCCTATTTCGCCGCCGCCATCACTGCCTTTCGTGATTCCGATTCTGATTCCTCTGCTGCCCTTTCTGGGTTCATTGCTATTCTTATTCCTCACATCTCTGGGGAGTCTCTGACACCGGTGAAAGCCGGAGAAGCTGTGGTTGTTCTTGTGGAGTTTCTCAAGAACCCTCCAAATGGTACGGCTACTGGGACTGTTCGGTCTGTGGTTAAGTCATTGGGTTTCTTGGCTTTGCTTGTAAATTTGGAGGACTGGAATGCTGTTCAATTGCCACTTGATACCCTGCTCACATTTTCCATGGACAAGCGTCCCAAGGTATTCAGAATGTTTTTCCCCATTTCTGATGATATTCTTTTAGTTGCAACCTACAGATTATAGGTAAAGATTCGAGTTCTAGGCTGAAAGTTTTTTTTTAAATTATTGTTTAATGATATTGTTGTGAATAATTAATATTTTCTTTGAATTTGTTGGCTGAAGGGGGAAAAAATCCTTTCAAAATGCTTTACTTAATTTGGTATTTGACAGTTCCTGGCTTTAAGTAATATTGCATTGTAGATTCTTTCTTTGTGAAACATGAGGGGCATAAATTCCGTTTAATGCACATAGAACATTGACGTTGCTATTCTTTATTGATATTAGATCCATTATTGATGATTGGCTGGTATTTTCCATGGTAAAAAAGCTTCCAATAAATCGGAGATTTTAATGACTAATGTGATTTACAACATTTTATGTGTATCACGTGCCATGGAAAATTGGAGACCTTGAAAGTGTGATTATTATGGATGAAACATTACAGTGATTGTTTCTCTTTCTTGCAGGTTCGGAGGTGTGCACAAGTATGTGTTGAGAGGTTGTTTAAGACATTTCAATCTTCTGCTATAACAAAAATGGCAAGCAAGGCTGTGCTCTATGTATATAATAGTTGCATTGTTTTGGCAGAAGAACAAAATCTCTTTGAACCAGATGTACCTCGAAATAAACTGGTGCCAGAATCTGGGCAAATGAAAATTCTTCACTTGCTTACTGTCTTGAAACAAATCATTCCTCATCTTTCTAGGAGGGTTAATGCAAAAATCTTGGCAGATGTTTATAATCACTTAGCTTGTCATTTTGCATTCTTCACAAGGCATATTCTTAGCGTTCTTGAGGCACTGGTGGACCATTGTAAAGTTGATGTTCTTGTTCAGCAATCGCAGGACATTATATCTTCACTTACATTATATTTATCTGTCGGCAAGAAGAACCCTGTGGGTACTGTTATTTCTGCATCAACCTTATTGCGAAATCTTCTGCAGAAGCTTCATGATGCAGAACCAGAAATGTTTATGAAAAATCTTCCCCTAGTGGTCACCTCCATTGCAGGTTTGTTCATGAATTTTTTATTTATTTTTCATTTGGACTATTCATTTTAATGAGAGTTAATTGTGGTTAATCATCATATAATAAAGTCATTTGAAGTGTATTGTGTTGCCTTATTTTTATGTTTCATATTATAAAAATCTGCCATCTTTATTATTACATAAGTCTATCTTTTCCAATGTTATAGTTTTCCTTTAGTTATATACACTCTAATCCTTAAATTTGTTGGAAAATGTATTTAATTGGTCTGAAGCCTAACTTTTCCTAGTTTGATATCACATGGAAGAATTAAGGTATGTTGTGATGGTGTAAAGAGTGGAAGGCAATCTATTATACATGTATTTAGATAAAGCTCGTACATTAACTTAAACTTCAACTGTTTGGTTTGACTTAAAGAAAATTCAACAGCAATGTTGACAACAGTAAGTTGTGAAATTGTTTTAAACTGCGTAGTTAGAAAATCTTCATTATTCTTTATATTCAATGTGTATTTTATTGCAAGAAACCTTACTTGCTTAATCTTTTTGCATGCTTGTATAAGTGCTTGTTCCCATTGAATACAAGCACTGTGTGAAAGAACATGTATCTAGTGCCCATAGCTAGCTCAGGAGCATGTAATAATTTTGGGTTTGGTCTCAAATTCTAAACACCAAATTGGAATTCGGGTATGAAGTAGGCAACTTTTCCTAGAACTTGACTGTGTGAAAGACCATGTATCTAGTGCCCATAGCTAGCTCAGGTGCATGTAATATTTTTGGCTTTGGTCTCAAATTCTAAACACCAAATTGGAATTTGGGTATGAAGTAGGCAACTTTTCCTAGAACTTGACTGTGTGAAAGACCATGTATCTAGTGCCCATAGCTAGCTCAGGTGCATGTAATATTTTTGGCTTTGGTCTCAAATTCTAAACACCAAATTGGAATTCGGGTATGAAGTAGGCAACTTTTCCTAGAATTTGGTTACTGTGGTATGATAAAAGGTTCTCTAAGGTAGTAATTTTGATGTGGTCTGATACTGAGATTGGTCAAAGTAGAAATTTGCGATGTTTGGGCTCCATAATCCATGAGGCTGGGGAACTTATTGAAGATGTCACAAATAGTATTAAGGTAGGTTAAGTAAAATGAAGGGGATGCTTTTAGAGTTTTATGTAATTGTTGAATATCTTTTAGATTGAAAAGTAAACTCTATCAAATGGTCGTTATGCTAGTTATGATGTATGGGTCAGAATGCTAGCAGGTAAGAAACAACATACTTAAAGGATAGGCGTGCTTAAGATACGAATGTTGAGATAGATGTTAGGTGTTACTAGGAAGAACTGATTAAAAAATGAATTTATGTGACATAGATTCGCCTATGATTAGTTAAGAGAGAATTGATTAAGAAGGTGGTGGCATGTTTTTAGATGACTCGTAGATGCTCCCATAAGAAAGGTGGAAGCTGCCCCCATAAGAAAGGTGGAATCTCTCAAAGTGGAAGGTTGTAAAAGAAGTAAAGGTAGATTTTAAAAGCGTTTAGCAGAAACTTTACATAATGATATAGTAGAGCTTGGCTTATCTAGTCTTTTGGTCCTTGATAGAGCAATGTGGAAGGGAATGATTAATATAGTCGAGCACAAATAGTTGGGAGTAACAACTTCTTGTTGTAATGACAAAAATTGACCATGCTATATTCATTTATTTTATAATAAGGGGCCATTTAGAATAAAGTGGAACAAGGATAAATTAAAATAACTTTTTACCAACATCGTTAGTTGCACTAATACAAACCTCAAATCTCATCATTAACATTTGATTGGGTCGAGATAATTACTATAACACCCCTCATAATTTGGGTTTAAAATCTTCTTCCTCAACTAGTCTAGCTTCTAAATCTAGATTTTGGAAAAATTAAAACGCAAAATAAAACGGGTGATTATTACTGATAAGTATTATGATAAATTGCTAAAATATCCCTGATTTAAAGGAAGAATTGGCACCCTTGCCCTATGAATTGAGGAGTAATAAATTTAATGAAGTAGGCTAATTAAAAAACACCCAAGTTAGAACAGAATTGAGGAAATCTTGGTATGAAGTTTGAAGTAATTTGTTGTAGTAGCTAGAGTTTCAATAAGATGGATAGTTTGAAGGTGACAAATACATCAGATCTGGCAGTCTCACATTGCCAATGTGATGGTTGCACATCACAAGTGACTTGCAATTGCAACTAAGAATATTATTTCATAAAAAATAACTACCTCGCCATCCAAAAGAAAATTAATTACCCTAGAATAACTCAGCCAACTAGGCCAAGCAACTAGGTCCATCAAGCAACGAATTATCTGAATAAATACTTCTAGCAAGTGTAAAATAGTTGAAAGATAAACATGTCCCTCACTATTGGGACCGATTTAGGGAGATAATGTAAGCAATAACTAAGTCCTGATGTGGCTGCATCATATAATTAGCATTAACAAATTTAGACATGGTTAACAAGTTTGGAATAGACAGAGATAAAAGTTTTCTATTAAAAAAAAAGATTCAGAAACATAATTCTCATGCATACTTTTTTCAACCACTACCAAACACTACCTAAAAGAATAGGATTTTATAGTGTAATTGGGTGATATGGTTATTTCGGGTTAGCAGAACCAGTTTAAATTATGATTGGAGGTTTTTTTTTGGCTAAAGAATGATTAAGGCAGAATGCTCAGAAAATTGCAGCTATTATTAAGCTTACCATGGAGTGCAAAATTAACATAATTAGTGGCTTTACCCTCATATTTGATCAAATGAGATTGTTAAGTAGCTATTTGGAGTTAAGATCAAGTAATATAAAGTATAGCTTATGGACAAATGGATAACTTGGATGCTATGTTGTTTCTTGTTTTAGCACATGGCCTGATAAAGTCTTGTTTGCGAGTTCCAGAATGAACTTTTGTTTACTTCATATTTTGTTTTCACTCTAGGGCAATTTTCTTATAAAGTATGACATTTGATTATACTTTTACATCTTAGGATAAGATGAATGAATGGTTTGTCTGCTACCTCTCATTATAAAATTTTGAGAACCAAGTATATCACATTGGACTTTTTTTAAAATCCTGACTCAATTAGTCCATGGGACCCTTGCATAAATTTGCCACATGAAAGGTTTCCTGTTTGCTGTAGTCGCACCAATTGAAGGTTCTAAACCCTTTTGCTAACCAAAGTAAATTATCTTTTCATTATCAACCACATTATAACCATGGTAGTTTCATGGGCAAATATTTACATTTTATTACTTAGGCTGCCATAAAATCGCTTAAATTTATAATGAAGCAAAATGGACATAGCGATGCCATTATTAATGTCCAAGTTGACTTTCACTTAGTAGTCTGTCATTTCACACCTAGTTTGATGTGAGGTCACCTATCAACTTCTTTATCCTCCTTTTTTACAAAAAAACCATTTTTCCATGCTTATAGTTGCAAAAGACACTGATTTTCAGTTATCTTAGGTCATGTGGTTGAGTATTTTAGCTCGATTTATTTTAATCCGTACCAAGACTAGACGTTATACAAGAAAGTGGTGGGATTTCAGAAATTGTTTACTGCTTGGGGACATGCAGCCTTTGCTTTTGTTCATCTGTATTGATTAACAGTTGGTTAATTTGTATATTATAATGTTCATATTGCGGAAACTTTCAGGTTTTTTAAATTCTGATGTCAATTCATCGAAGCATGCTGCTGGCTTATTGCAAGATTTGTTTACCTGTCTTCTTGATGATAGAGCCTTACAGATTATTGCAAGCCAATCAAGTGATAATGGGAGAGAGAATGCACATGAGATGATTGCTATTACTTCTGCCTGTGCTATGTTGGACAAACTGATTACCTCCTACAGTTTTCCTTCTGAGCATGTGTTAGCAGTTATTGCATTTTTGTTTCTGAAACTTGGTATATTCTGTCTCGTAGAGTATATATATTCTTTGAATATATATTATTCCATGTCATATGTTTATTTGCCATTCTATTTAGTCAGTCTTCTGTCTTTGGTTTGTGCTTACTGAATGATTTGAAGGGCATAGTTATTATTTATAGTTAGATTCAATATTTCTTTTATGTTTATTTTTTTACTGAATCTTGCTGCAGGTAAGGTGAGGTCTAAGGGTGTAAAAGTTTATTCATATCGTCATTCTATATCTGGGATTTTTTGTTTTATTGATTTTCTAATGAGCTGCAATTCTCATTGTGCCTGCATGCGATGAACCACAGATGGCAGCCTTGATTCTCTGCTGTGCATGGTTCATTATGCATCTAGAAACAAATTCTTGTGTTGGCTTGGTTAATTACTCTTTCAATCACCATTTTGGTTGTATTTTCGTTAGTTTAGTGTCTTTGTACTTCAGTAGTTGGTTTGATTAGTTCTCTACTGCTTTAATTTTGGTAGTCCCCCCAGGAGCCCACCAACTTGGCAGAACTAGTTAATTCATATGCATAATATATTTGTAAGACAGTCTTCATCTTACATGTATCTAGTGGTCTCCTTGGCAGAAAATGAAAGGGCCGAGTTATTATATTGGCATCATAATGTGTGATAATCTTCATGAAAGAGGATCTGAAAATATATAACCTGTTCTGATTTAACACTAGGAGACCATTTTCTAAATACCAACAAATTACATTATTCCTGATATGCTCATAGATTCACTATACATATCATTGATGTAGAATTACTAGCTATCACCAAGTTTTTATTCCATTGATAGAACCATGTTTTTCTATAATAAATGATGTACATATGCCTGAAATATATAATCATGCCACTCATATAAATATGAAGGAAATCATCCTTAGTCATCTAAATATTATTATCTTGAATCATATTGGGTTGAAAGGTTGGTTATGTTAATCTATTGACCTGGAGTATGGCTTTTGTTTTTGGTCTATCTCAGGGTTATTGAATGTTTTATTGTGTGAACCCATTAGAGTCATTTGAGAGAGCCAGCATCACAATATATAATTTGATTGGTTGTGCTACTAGACCATGCTCTGGAAATGTCAAAAAATAAGAACAAGGGATCTTAAGGGGTTCAAAGTAGTCTCACAGGCAACTTATTACCGCTATCCAGTCTCCATTGAACATTGTCAAAACTTCTACAAGGACTTCTTCCTGAATGCCAATTACTCTTTAAGAAATTTTCATATATCTCTTTTTGGCGATGAACTATGTGGAACTTGACACTTGTGCAAATTCAGCATATAAATTTTCTATATTTTTTTTCAAATATTTGCCCTTTGAGATTATGCACGGTCATTATTTCCTCATTGTGGACCTGTCATGCCTACCTCATTATGGCACCTGAGAAGTTGACTCCATAGGGCATGTGATTATTTTGAAATACAAAGTGAAGCCTGGCCAGACTTTTTAGTGTAGATCATGGAATGCAGATCTTCTTTAAGCTGGTTGAAAGTCCTGACTTTAGTCCTGTTTAATTCGTGACTTTGAACTTGAAAAATCCTGTAGCTGCCTTCTTCCTCTCCCAATCTTGCCCCTAATTAAGATTGGTGGATTGCACCATTTTCACTAAGAGATTATTGTCTACACCAGGTGTTGTCTCTTTGCTCTTTCTAAAACAAATGAAGAGCATCAACAGATGTCATGGGCATCGCATGGGGTTCATTGAATTTAGTTATTTCATATTGGAGACCAAGCTACTACATATGAATGGTTTACTACTTAGCTGAGAGATCTGGATAATGATAATAAGATGTTATTATCTGCTTCCCTGCTAAGTTTGAATTTTTCTTCTTTTTATTTTTTTAACTATTTGAGGACACAACATGATTTAACCTATCTTTGGATCATATTCTAGTTCTTTTTTCTTTTTCTAATTATTTTTTGATAAACATTGCCTTTTAGCCTATTTCCCTTTTTATGGGTTACAATTCATCTGCCCTTAGCGATATCATTTTTGATCCAATAGTGATCTCATGTAACCTAGTTTTTCTTATTCTTTTTGTCATTATAATGATCTAAAAAGCCATTACTTACTTGGAAACAAAATCCAGCCTTATGAAGGGTGGGTGGGTTTCAGAAGAGATTTAAAAGAAGGATATATATAAGGGAGAACACTAGTTTTAATCATTATATTCCTTCTACTTCTTGCACCCTCTTGAATTATGGCAAAGAACAGGATGCTGAAGCAATGGTGGTATTTGATTCATGAATCCAGGCAGCTATTTGTTATTATTTTTTTTAGCTGCCTTTTTTATACAACAGATTATTCTTTCATCTAGTATATATTTTTAAAAAGTTTCTTATTTTTTGGGGAACAAAGAAGTATTTTCACAACCACCTACAAATGTCTCAATTTCAATCTCTTTGTTATCACTGCTCATTGCCAAGCCTGTAATCCCTGAGCGAGCCTGTATTTGTTTCTTTAATACAAGGTTACTCATTTTTTTTTGGAGGATCATATACTGAATTTTGCGGAAGTAACAATAGCTTGTTTTGACTGGTTTGACTTTTTATTCCCATGGTAGAAATGTCACGATTGTTCTTAGACACTGTAGATTGACTTTTGAGTTCTCTGTTTTCAGCTTTAGTTCATATCATATAAGGTGCCGCAAGGCCTAAATCTATACCAATGAAAGAAAAATCTGAATTATACATGAAAGCAGTTTAGTTCCAAAATTAATTGCTAAGGATGTTTGAGTGCTTTGTAACTGCAAGCTGAATGTTTGACATACTAATTTTTGCTTGTTTTTTGTCAGTTTGGATATAATATTGAAAATAAATGACAAGTTAGTTAAGTGGTATCATTTTTTTTTCATCTTTTGAAGTAATAAATTCCTTTAAGTGACATGTGTCTTTGATTCCATTTAGTTGTGGACAAACAGTACTCAGTGATGAACAGGTTGAATATTTTTGTATGCATAACAGTGTTTATTATTAGATATTTATTATTGTGAACTTGACTGCTGATTTAGAGACATTCTTTCACCATTTTGGTGCTATTTGACAGCTTCTTTGTTTTGTTAATTCATGGAAATTATTGTCAGTATGGTCATCTGATGTATATTTATATATCTATCTGTGCAGGGGAGTCATCTTATTTCTTCACGAAGGACATTTTGCTCAAACTATCACAGTGGGCTATGAATGAAAATGAAGATCTTCCTAATATGAAGCATGTGAGTCTCAATATGTTACCTTCTAACCCTCTGGTTACTTGGCTTAACAAAAATAATTAATTAATTAATTAATGAACTGAGTTTTCTTGATTGGATCCTTAACTTATTTGGATGTAATCTTTATTTGTGTGGAAATGGTTGTACCAAAGTCTATCTTTTGGCTTGCCATTTAGAATTTTGAGATTGCTTCCATGCAAGTTGCATTTTGAACTCCAAATTTGATGGAAGAAGGTTGCTGTTTATTTATAAATTTCAGTGCATAATAGATACTTAGTTTCAATTAACAAATTGGATAAAAATATATAGAACTTAGATTTAGTAAGGAACCAAAGGGACTGAGCTGAGATCATTCACATCAAGAAGGTGCCTGGTAACATTTTGTTTTTAAATCTAATGTACATCATTACATGGTTTAAGCTCATGAACCAACAAGAGATTGCTCCATTGCTGGCGGAATTAGAAAAGCATTCCTGAATCTTCTGGGTTTATTGCTGAAAACGCTTGTGTTGGAGAGATTTTGTGACAAAACAATGGAAATGTTGGACTCCATGAGATCAGACATAAGTCCTTAAATTAACTTGAATTAATGTTTATGGAGAGACATTTGCAATGTAACCACTCTTATATATCAATTTCAAAATGTGGTTTGTTGTAAAATGCCTATTCTAATTACACTCGATTGCATGAAAAAATTACATGGTGCGGTGAATTTATACAGTAGAACTATGTTTTGGGAGGAATCATATGACATTAGCCATGTAAAATGATTACAATGGGTCGTCTTATTTGTTTTGATCATATATAGTGACAAAGGAGAGAGAATCTGAGAAAGAAAATGGCTAGGACAGTGAATACACACTGTGAAGCAGAAAACTGCAGAAAGGAGCTCAATGAAAATACATTTTGGCCTCTCAAGAAGAGAGCCTCTTAAGTTTAGCTGAAGGGTAGGACATTTTCTGTTGATTTTTCATTGAATGAGTTCTCCTTCAGTAGCCCAGCAGGTAGGATCAATCTTTCTTTTGCCTCTGGAATCCTGTCAATGACAATTCAGATAATTTGTTTTCAAACTCTGCTGACCATGATAATAATATGCTTCTGCTTTATGAACTGCTGTTGTATTGTCTTTTCTGTTAATTGCCATTGGAAGTCATTTTTCATGGTTAGATTTTTGTTTATGGGGAATGATGGTTTTCTATCTGATGGGCTGTGATGCATGTATACATGTATAGCCTAAGTGGTTAACCTTGCAGAATGCTGGATTTATTTTTTCTTACAAATCTTTTTCTCCATCTTTCTTCAGCTTCAGGAATGTATAGGGGCTGCCGTGATTGCTATGGGACCAGAGAGGTTACTTTCTCTGATACCCATATCACTGGATAAAGGAAACTTGACTTGTTCAAATACTTGGTTGATACCCATCTTGAAGAAATTTGTCATAGGAGCATCTTTGCAATATTTTATTGAGCATGTTGCACCCCTTGCAAGATCTCTCCAAAAGCCTATGATAAAGGTACGGTGATTGGCTGGAAACAAGATTTACATATTCATTTCAGAATGTTATGTGTTAAAGTTTTATTTTACTTTCCAGCTAAGAAAAAGAAATTGCTCCAAAATTTGAAATCTTGCTCACGTGATCTGTGGGATCTCCTACCTGCTTTCTGCCGTTATCCAACTGATACATCTCAAAGCTTGGCATCCTTGTGCAAGATGCTAATAGTTGCCATGAAGGGAGATCCGTCTAAGCGTGAATCAGTGGCTATAGCTTTGCAGGTTTGCAGTTTTATGTGTCTTGAAATTTTTAACTACACAATGAATTTCCTGAATGACTGACTATGTTGGATTTTATTCTACATCTGAATTTTTTTGCAGTGGTTTATGTGTTTGGTTTAATTTATGGCTCTTTGTTGTGTGCGTTTGGATTTTGAAGAGTTATTGTTTTCTTTTAGGAGCTTGTGAATGGAAACAGAAGCATACTCAAAGATAACCAACATGCAAAGCAAGGCTCATACGCTTCTATTTGTGCTGTTCTAGAATTTGCCCATATTGATCTGCAAGCGTGCGATTGGATTTATCCAAAAAATCAGCATCTAGGAACATAGAGGCATTGGGTGCTAGTTCGATTGATTTGATTCAGATTCTGACAGATATATTCTTTGATTCTCCTCCAGAAAAGCGTGCTTACATTAAGGTACTACTATTTCTTTTATGGTTTTTCTATTTGCCTTTATCAGAGTTTGAAAATGAACTTTTTTTTTTTCCAGTTGCGGAATTGCAACTTATCTGTTCTGTGGAAAACTGTTCCTAAAGCATTTCAAATTTCACGAACTTAGGCACAAAAACTGAATAACTAGTATGAGAACATTGGTTAACCAAACCTAGGTTGGTTTTGGTTAGAATTTTTTCAGTTCTCAGATTTGCTGTTTCAGTTTTGGTTCTTCTAAAAACTTTTCCCATTAACATAGTACATTGTAATAAAACATTAAAATATAAGAAAAATTATAAGAAACCATCATATGTTGGTTATCCTATGTTTCCATTGCTCACACCTAGTTGTCCGAGGCCTGGGGTTTGAATCTGGCCATGCGCTCTATATGATGTTTTTTTTGTTTATTTTGTAGTCCTTTGTCATGTAGATTTCCTTTTCCCCCTCTTGATTGATTATATTTTTATTTAAATCTCTTTTATCTTAATTTCTAGATAAGCCACCAAATGTGCATTTGTGGTTGAAATATTGAAAGCATTGATTCGTGCATAAAAATTGCCTCTTTATGAAGAAGATTTAATATATAAAACGGAAAAATATTTGTCTAAAATTTGTATATTTACAAATATAGACCATGGAGATTTAAAATCAGTATGATTAAATAACTAAGATGTTGTGTGGAAATAAGAAAATTAAAAGATGATTAATTTTTTCATATTAAACACAAGAATATGAATTTTATTTTAATCCAAACAAGCTCTAGATAACCAAGCCAACTAGTTTCTTGAAGGACAAGGAGTTTATTTTGTGATGTTTATTTTGAATCTAAGAGTGAATGAAGTAATTTAAACTTTTGTCTATCATCTGGTCTAATATAATGGTCCGTGGAGTCCTAGTTAGGCATTTATTATAGAGAACTAAACTCGATTAGTCATAATAGTGAGTTTTTCAGTGTAGAGGTTAAATGTATTTAATGGAGCTAGTCTTTCTTTATATGTATCTTGTAATTTTTTATTTATTGTTCTTGAGATAATGTTGGAAATAAAATAAACCAAACATTGCTTAATAGACCTGGATCGAATAACCTGTCCAATCGGTTCTGTTTCAGTTCCGGTTTACGAAAACTGAATGAATTGGTTTGGGTCAGTTAACCAGACTGTGCTCACCTCTAATTAATGCTGATGAGATGGGGGAAACTAGTTGCTAGGGATCTTTAATCAGTTGACACAGTGTATCAATTTTAAATGCGTGGACCTGCAATATTTCAGTTTTGCACATCTCACAACTGATGGCTTAGCAGACTGAAACATTTAGGTTGGTTTATTAATCTAATCAAATCTAGACTATATTCATACATAAACATATTAGTTCCCCTATAAATTTATACCAAATTTACAACCACAATCTTAATAACAACATATTTAGCAACAACAATGACTTGGTAAATATATCAGGTATGATAATTTATATTTTTAATTATTCTTGTAATTTATACTTCTTCCCATGTTATAAGGTTTTGCATGGTTAGTTGACCGTATATCTGCTTTTTATTCAGTAAAATATATTCTTTTGTTATTCTACTTTTCAGGAAGCAATTGGATGTTTGGCTTATGTTGCTGATAATGCATCCATAAAAAAATTCTTCGTGTCATTGCTGGAGAAGCTTGACTCAATGGTTAGTGTAGTTGGGTCTAAACCATCAGTTGGTCATGTTCAAGTTAGTGATAAAAAGGAAGATGCAAGGATGGCAGTTGAACGGAAATGTGAGAAAACAAGGTACCTTGAATTGCAATTCTTTCACATCTTTGAACTTGTAAGCCAGCTTTGTTTTTCTCATGTTGTTACTGGTTGTAACATCTTTTAATTATGGACGAGACTTACTCTGTCACACATAGTGAATGAATTTTGGAATAGCAACAAGATTTGTGTCTTAACATTTAAAACTCCGATGAAGGTGATCTCAGTTTGCCCCCAGTTTCTTTTGTTTTGAAGTAGTGGAGGGTAATTAGATGGTTTGGATCCCATTTGGCTGGTTGTATCGTCTGTTATATCTATTTTGTAGACTCTGTCTATGACATAAAGCTATATTGAGCTTTGTATTTAGTATTAAGACATGAAAGTTGACATAAATTTTGTCTACTGCAGGTGTCTGGTTATGGAGCTTGCACCGGCTTTAGTTGAAGCAGCTGATGAAGGCCTGATCATGATAATATTTGATTATATTAGATCTTCTTTATCTGTATTATGCTGTATCACTGATTCTAAATTTTTCATGAATGACCATATCATCTATATTATTTGCTGATTGCTTTGTTTTCAGGCTATTGATGAGCCTAGTCAGTGCAAGGCTTACTATGCTTTAAGTACAATATTGAAGGTATAAAGGACATTCGTTGCTATCTTGTTTTCCCTATGCATGTCATTTGTATTGCCTGCCCCAGTCTGACCTTTGTATCTTTCTTCCATATAGGAGCACAGTTGGTTTTGCTCAACTCGGACTGATGATCTAATTGACCTGCTTCTCAGCATAAAGGGGCATGCTGATCATGAAGTTCTGAAAAATCGTTTCTTGTGCTTCCATTATTTACTATTCAATCTACTAAAGGTAGTCCATATTATTTATTATGTTTGTTCAATGCTCATCTATTCAAATTTGGATTATTGTTTTGAGCAATTTGTTTGTGTGTTTCCAGATTGGAACATGTGCCAAATCTATTAATGTGCACTACTTATTCGAAATTGTTTCTCTGCAGATAAAAATTATTTGTCTGGGTTCCTCTTTTGCTTGCTTTTCATATTGAAGTTTATGATCCCTCTTTTGTGGCACCTTCTTCTTGTCATATGAAGTTTACCGTGCTAAATATGGGATGATGGAGTTTCTGTTGTATGCTTGAAGCAAGTCTTAATGATAATCTATGCTGTTTAACTTGTGATGTAAAGTTATTATAGATCTTTGTAATGAAAATTACATTCATTCACCAAAGTCTTTGGTATTACTTTGAAGAAATCACCAGTAAAATTTTTTTAGTGCATTTAGGGAATGTGTCCTGTCTGACTGGTCTATTGGATGCCATGAAGAAGTGGAAGGAAAAATGAGACTACATAAATTGCAAGGCAGTATAGAGAATGTACATTTCATTCCTTGTTTATGATACCTTAAATGAAATCTCTGAATTAACTCTTAGTTTGGTTTTATTCAATCAGGTATTGATTCTAGGTATCCTGTCTCCATCTGACAAGAGTTGGTTGCTAAATTTAGTCTGGGGACACCTTAATTTGGAATGCCTTGACATTTGCAGTGTCATGTATACGGTAGTTGATATGAACAGAAACACACACAAAAGATGCATGCAATTCCATTACTCTGATGCTTTGGTTAGCCTTTTTAGTGTACTCTTAGTTAATCAAATGGATGACATCTTATCATATAATGTTATAATATTTTTTCTTTTTCTATTTTTGTTGACTCAGGCATAGAAGATAGCACTCTTCAATGTTGCAGTTGTCATTTTAACTTTCATCTGTGTTTTATGGCAATCCTAAACCGTAAACCCTTTTTCACCTGGAACCTAGTTTAGTGTTGAATGTTCACTTGGACTTGCTTGCATCTTTCTAAAATATGTTAATTTTCTCTCATCCATGGTTTGTATTTCCTGTGCTGTAGTTATCATAATTTTATTTATGTTAATGCTGTGCTTATTTTGATTGTAATAATATCTGTACAATGATGTTTCTGTTCAAGTATGATTTATGAGTTTTTGATATAATGCATGATCTAGTTAAAGTTGGCATGCCTAGTTGCGCCTCTTCAAAGGCAAACTTGACACCAACAAGGGCATCATTTTTTGTTTGTAAATTGAGATTAATGATGAATATCTATACTATGGAGGTGCATGTAATAGCAATGAATTTTGGATGTTGCATGAAAATTTGTATTCAGGTAGTGTTATATCTCACTGAAGCATATCCACAGTGCCTTTCAATCTTTTATGTTTTCCTGCGCTACATTGTTAACTATCACTTCTTTGAAAATTTCTAGGCAAACTTTATAGAGATCCTTATCTGTATGTTATTCCTTTTTTTTTATAATCTTGTAATTAGCCTTGTGGTGAGTTTTTATAACATTTATTTTTTGTCTTTTCTTGCAGAGCAAGGAGGAGAAAACATATATGAAAGCATTTTTAGTTCTAAATGAGATCATACTCACACTAAAGGTTTTTCATTTTCTTGTCATTATGACATCATAATTATCATACAATTAAGGTTTTTAGTTCTTATTCTTTTACAAGTGGATAGTTTTCTGTGTGTTTATTACATTGCAATTTTGCTTTTTTTTAATCATTATCAGATAATCCAAGCCATACATGTTGAGGTAGTCATACTTGTCGATCTAGAAAGGTCGTTTTTTATAAGCTATGGTGTAGAAGTTTGGCTTTGCTATGGCACATAAGTTTTGCTTCAGTTTTAGTAGATTTTGTTCTTTATCACCTGAAATAGCTATTATTCTAATAATTTGAAATATAATATAAATATGGATATGAAATATCAAAAATATATTGACAGTCAAATAAAAAGTAGATGGCAGCTTACCACTGTTTAATTTTTGAGTACGTTCATTTGGGTTTGACTAGTGCCTTTGTAACATTTTTTTTTTAATCTCTTGCATAGGTGAGAAATTGGTTTAGTTTTTTGTTGTATTAACATTTTGATTGAGGCTCTTCATCAAATTGCATGAGATTTCTCATTGAATGACCAATTATCATACAATTGAGGTTCAATTTAGAATTGCAGGCTAGCTATTATAAGTCTAATGATCCGTTTTTGACGAAGTAAACCAGGCTATATTTTTGGCACAATGCATGCTATTGGATCAACTTCCAAATTTATTGATGTGATTAACATATATTAAATATAATCAATTTTAATTGGGTTATTATCATGTTATTCTCCTGAAAGGGTCCTCATTGAACTCAATCATCTTTTGGTTTAATCTATTACTATGTCTAGGTTCAGAACAAAAAGATCCACCTCTTAGATTCAATGTGCTCCTACGCAACCCTTTCACTGTAGTTTCATGACCATATTTAAAATAGAGAGAGAAATGCGAGGACTCTTTGCCAGTGGTAACAGCGCCTAGCACCCCACAGGCCAGGAGGCACTGCCCCCCGTCTTAGTTTAGTGGCCCATTAGGGGGTTTCGCTTTTCTTGACAAAAAATGAGAGAGAGAAAGACCAATTTACTTCTTTCTTCTTCTCTCTCCACCGACACCTTCATCCTTTCAAAAATTTGCCCACCTGACCCTTCTTGACATTTTGACACCCAAAACTTTGTCTGATTTTTTTTCAGAGTAAGGTATACTATTTAGATGAATTTATTTCGAACATATACTTTTTTCCCCTTGGTTTTTCTTTTGTTTAGAAACCTGGGTTGAAATCTTTGAAATTCTTAGAAAATCTTGAGTTATTTGGGCTGAAAATGAAGCCTTTGTTTTTGTGAGTGTGCTGGTATGTTTATTTGTAAGAAATTCCTTGTAAATCTTGGTGAAGTATGCATGGTTTTGGCCGCGGGCACTGTAGTAAAATCGGTTGTCACTGTAAGCACAAACATGTTACTGTGGTTCCGGAAAATTTTCATCATTTGTTGTAGCCTTCCTTGGTCCGATATGTATTCCTCATGTTTGGTTCATTGATATCCCTTACCTGAGTTTGGGATTTTGTTAGGTCCAAAATGACATCGCTTTGCCTTATAACTCTAGTGTTGCATGCGACATGTAAATTGCATACGTATGTATTTTGAGCTTTTCATTCCTGTTTTGTTACTTCTTTGTGTCTAGGTGGCGAAAGATCTTGACAGTGGGAAGGAAATCACCGATTAATGAGTATACTCAAGGCTTAGACGACTCTGTTCGCTGAGTGCATTGGATCTTCATTTGCATAGTCTTAATACCAGAGTATAGTATTTCTTCATATGTTTTATACCCTATTTCTGATATCAAATCAGATTCCATTTTCTCTATCAAGAATGAATTTATTAGAATGGTTTAAATATGAGCACTAAAATACATATGCATACAAGCATACTTCTGCCCAAATAAATTCAAACCATTCAAATTAATTCATTCTTGACAGAGAAAATGAAATATGATTTAATATAAAAAATTAAGGTATAAAATATATAAAGAAATACTATAATACTTTATTAAGACTATGTAAGATACGAATCAACCATTCACTGAACAAATCGCCTCGCCTCGAGATGTGCTCATTGATCGGTGATTTCCCTTTCCCTTAGAAGATGTTTCGCCACCTAGACACAAGCAGCGAACCCAAGAAGTAATTAAAACAAGAATGAAAAGCTAAAATTGCATGTATACGATGTTACATGTCGAACAAGCAACACTTGGGTTATAGGTAAAACGACATCATTTTGGACCTAGAAAAAATTCTAAACTCAAGTAAAATTGATATCAATGAGTTCCAAACACGATGAGCTACATATCGGGCCAAGGAAATACAAGAAATGATGAAAATTTCCTGGTGTTGCAGTAATCATGTTTGTGCTACAGTCCACCGAATTTGCCACAGTAACCATTGCAAAAGCATGAATTTTTCACCAACATTTACAAGGAATTTCTTGCAAATAAACATACCAAGGACACTCACAAGAATAAGGGCTTCATTTTTTGCCCAAATAACTCAAAATTTTCTAAGCATTTCAAAGATTTCAACTTAGGTTTTTAAACAAAAAAAAAAAAAAAAAAAAAGTAGGAAAATGTTCAAATAAAATTCATCTAAATGGTATACCTTACTCTATAGAAAAAAAAAGATTGGAGAAAGTTTTAGGTGTCAAAGAGTTGAGATCGGTACTGGGCAAATTTTTGAAAGCGAAAGAAGGTGTCGCGTGGAGAAGGAGAAGAAAGAGGTAGATTGGTCTCTCTCTCTCTTTTTTTTTTTTTTTACAAGAAAGACATTATTTTTTTTGCTATCTCTTAATAAAAAAGAATGATTAACGAAGTTGATCCAAATGACCGAACTGTTCTCACTCTTTGTTTAGATTTCACGCAGAGGCCAAACTGCAGGGTATACAAGAATGCCACTTAGTGCTAAATAACTATTTTACCCCTAATGCATGTAATACTAATGCCGAGAACACCCTGGTCTTATCCTAGGACCGAGTACAACAACCTGCTGCTTATGCCAGGTAATGGGTGTGCACAGCCGCGCGCTTCCTTGGCTGTCACCAAAGCGGTTGATGGTGGTTCCACGAACATGGGAAGAAAGGGGTTGCCTTGTGATCCGGGCGGTTGGCTTGAACCCCATGGGACACCTAGTACTTAGTCTTGGTTTGTTGTAGCCTGAGGACGGATGAAATTCAGTGCTGAATTAAGTGACTAAGTATTCAACCTAAGCCTATCTTTGTTGTGCTTGCGTTGCTTGATCTCAAAGCTTGGTGCAGCGAGAGTCGGTCATGGCTACAGTGCTCATGCCATCTTGGGCCCTTTGAGTGTGTGAAAAAGGTCTAAGTGCAGGATAATCTTTCTACCCGGCGAGGGTCATGACATCTAGTATAGTTCATTGGATCACATATTTTACCTTGAGCAATTCTTACAAGCATTGAAGAGTTGTCTGCAATTCGAAGTTTTCTGTTGTCATGCTTACATGTGCTACCAAAGTCTGAAATAAGACCCTTCTTTCATCATCCTTTTCTTTACCATGAACGTTAGTGTCACTATTTTCGGTTTTCCTATAACCTTCATGCAATCTAATCTTTGCAACTGCGTTTATGCTTTGTATATTCAGTCTGAAGAAAGAATCAAGAAAGTTGGCGTATGATCTACCTCTTCCATCCCATAGGTGCTAGCTTGAAGAATTCAGAGTCTTCCATTGAAGAATCAAATTCCAGAGTCTATTTTATATGGTAAGTATTCTTTATTTTTTTGATTTAGAACATTTGAGTTCTATGCCTCACTGGCTTCTTTGAGTCGCGTGATTTTTGTTAGTATTATTTGCCAAATACAACTTTATCATATAATAATCGTGCATGTCTGATGAAACATTTTGGAAAAGAAAAGTTATACAAAAGAATATAACCGTTGTTAAAACACATGCTATTCGAACAGCTTAAACATACCCGATGACCACTTTGTAATACCATCCTATAGTCCCTCAGTGTTAAATCTACTTGCTTACCATTTGAGGAATGATATATGCTTCAAATTTATCCCTCTTACGAGGAATCTTACTAGAAGATGCTTCCTGTTGTCACAAACCATATTTATATAACACTCCGATTAATAGTCTGGGGTATCAATTTTCATATATAAATCCTTGTTTAAATGTCATACACAGTTTTATTAATAGAAAAAACTTCACCCTATTGTCATTATAACTATCAGAACGGGGATCTATTTCCCAATGGTGTATTGGTGTGCTTGGCCATTTATTTTTTACTCTTTGGTACCCTTCTGCAAACGAAGTGAAAAGATTTAAGACTGTGGATCATCTCTGGCTTAGATCTAGTTCTTAGTCCATTCGACCTCTTGAAGCTATGAGCTTATCAGTCCTAATAAATCTTGTGATTGCATTGATTTTCTATCCCTTTCATATTGCCCTTTTTTAAAGAAAAGAAAATTCTTATTCACTTTAATTTGAATCTTTCCTCGGGAATTATGATATTTATAGCATATATTTTTTTAGTTGCTATCCTTTATGCAAATTGATTGTTTTTCAATCTTGATTTCTGTTATAATTTTGTGGGTAAGGGCATCTGTAAAGATTCAGGCATGTCTGAATCCTATTATCTGATTATTTTCAGTTTCCTTGCATGATGCTGAGCAGCTATGTAATGATTAATGAGAGTCTTTGTTTCTTATGTTTTTGTTTGTCTTCCATGATATGGCGGATCTTTCCCTGCTTCTTGAAATTCAAAGACCTTTTCAAGGGTGTGTATCAAATGCTAAATAATTCTATTACCTTTGGTTAGGTATATTAGTTTAAATATGGTGTACTTACATTTAAGTCCTGGGTCTGAGATAGTATTTTGCCTGGACAAAAGACCTGTGAGTGAAACATGACTATTCTTTCTAAACTTTGTTTTATGCACGGGTAATGGTTATCTTTCTAGTTCACTCTTTTTCCTTATAATGGAGTGGAGCTGTTCTGCCCTTTCATTGCCTGCAAATAATCCTGTGTTTTATACCTCAAATTTTCCTAACACAATGCGTCAGTTTAAACTTCCACTAATAAAATAAGCCAAGTTTTGTAAGTTAGCGTCTGCATCATTAGGAGTACTGCCAAGTTATTGACTATGTGCTATTTAAATCTTACCAAGTTTATTCATGATACCGAGCAACATTGAAGTTCATCAAAGTTTTGGTATCATCTTTGCGATCGATATTTTCCATGATCTTTCTAAAACAGTCATGATGTTACCAATGATGGTTTAAGCATCCCTTCAAGTCAAAGCATGTCTCTTAATGGTATTTTGCCACCTTTCTAAATACTATGTTTGTGATTCAAAACTCTCCATAAATGGCAGGTCGGGATAATCCTCGGGGAATTTTGATAGAAATGTGGTGTATGATGCTATTAATTCTTATGCTTTGCAAATACAAAAGGGCTTTATCAAAAATGTACTGAGGTAAATGCTTTAATGGTATCCAAAGTTCCAGTCTATCTTTGAGGTGTCCTCTATTCTTCCATCAGACAATATAGTTACCTTTGAGTTGCACTGGCAATTTTATTTTATACAGTGTGTAAATTTGGTTGGGTATTTTTCCATATAAATAATGGTGATTTATATTCAGCCAATTGCATTTAGATTACAATCTCAGCGCTTGCACAATAGAATGTTGATGCAAGTTCAGTGAAGCAGAATCGTATTAGAGCATGCAAATGGATTCTATGACAAACAAGAAAACATGTATACTTATTAAGCCAAATCTTATATGATTCCGCAGATGATGTTTGTGTGAATGAATGCTAATCTAAGGCATTTGGGGAGACATCCATGGAATTTTTTGAATCTCTGGATCCACCTAGATGACTGGCCTCATACTTATAATTTTATATATGCCTCTCAGTTTATCATTCATTATCCAGTATGTTTCAGTCTTATTTTCGTTACTAAGACATCTTGAAAGAAGATTTGATCTGTTGTGCCATTTCTATGGTTCATGCTAATATAATTGTAGTATTATAATTTGTACCTTTAAAAATAAAATAGAAATTCTCATAGTTTAACAAATGTATTCCCTCTTTTCCTAATTTTGTATTTTCATTAGGCTAATGCATCATCGGGATCTTAATAACATCTATATAAAATACCCTACATGTCTTTGTACTAAAGTATTTCTTATGCATATGATCACAAAGATGTGTGAAGATAATTTTTCAAGTTGCTTGTACTTAATATGTGTTGCTGCTTTTTATAGATACCCAAAATATAAATTGAAAATGAAAATGAAAACAAGAAAAAAATTAGGTTGCCCTAAAATGTTGATCCTATCTAAATCCAAACTATTATGTTAGAAGTTCTCATTTTAAGTCTAGGATGACATTGACATCATCATATGCAGCTTTCCATATACATACAACGGGAATGAGTCCAAGATAACTTTTTATGTAATTTTTGTTGTGGAGATCAATAGTTTGATTTTTAAAATGGATTAGAGAGTCAATATCTTGTTCCTATTTATTTATTTATTTTTTGATATTTTGAGATAGGGATATCTACTTTAGGTTGCCTGCCGAGTCCCACACAGTTTCCTATGCTTAGCAGAAGTCTAGTGTTTGACTTTCATAAGCGGATATGTGTAGGCACCGGAAAGCAGGAAGAAGCCTCAGGGAAATTGCCTAATCAGACTCCCCTCAAGAATCGGCTGTTCCGAAGCCCAGATGGTTCTGGTGCATCTTTATCTTTTACTTTTTCTATACTTATTTTCCAAAGCTCATGTGTATCTTGTTTTTTAATATTTGCATTACAGTGGGAAAAGGAATGCGTGTCGATACGCCCAATTCATTCCAGAAGCAATCAGGAGCAGAAGGGTAAAGGTCAAACCATGGAAAAAACATCAAACAGCAAACTCCGGTTACTCACGGACTCCAATCATGCTGGAAGCTAAAATGAAAAAAAACTCTTCTGTTTCATGACATTCGTTCTGGAGGAAAAACATCAGCAGGCTTGAATAAGAACAAGAGGGGAGTCCCCAATGAGAAACCTAGGCAAAGATACAACAATAATGAAAGAACAATCCGGTAATCTTATTAACTGAACCTCCTTTTATAGAGATCCTAACAAGCGTGGGAAAGTGAAGCGTCCTAAAGTAAGAGTTAGGGCTTTTAAAGTTGAGATGATTCTGGCGGACAGTTCTTGTTGTGAGCTCCCATGTAACAAGCACAAGAACGGTTCTTCGATGCCCGAAAAAAACTGAAGATGGTGAGAAAAAAGTGTTCCCCTGGTCCCAGAAAATACAGTGCAGATTTTCCAATTTTGGAAACCAAGCGTACATGTAATTCGTCTTTTTGAGGATTGTGTTTACTCATTTATATTTTGTTTGTTAT
>CACTHL010000059.1:0-126029 GCA_902712375.1 Dioscorea dumetorum
TGCATGAGATATCTATGCTGGTGAATTTTTCTGAATACTACTTCTGATTGGGAGAACATAAAAATAAAAATACCTCGAATGTCTTAGTGAATCAACTGGAAATTATAATACTAGCAAGTTCAAGCTAACCCTTTCAAGTACATCTATTGCAGGCATGAAGATGTGAACCACTATGAGGACAATGCACCTCATGGAAGAGTGGCACATCCATGGCCTGATCATTTCTACCCATTACATGTAGCCCTCGGGGCTGCGGGCGAACAGGCAAAGACCGAGTTGATCCATAATAGCTGGACCAACAGCAGCATCTCCTATTCCTCTTACAGGTTTACAACCTCAAATTGATGAACTTGGAATTCCCTGTTGTACTCTCCTGATGAAGTATAGTCTGCAACATCATACTAAGTTCCTTTACAATAAAGTCCTTTCATGTGGACCTGTTGGTGTAATTCTTCATCCGTTTGATATGTATATGAATTTGAAAGCCAGTGTCACGAGGCTTAAATTGATGACTGTATTTATACAGTATGTATACAGAAGATCTTGCTTCAGGATACATCTTACTTCTGAAATAATGAGTGCAATTTTTTTTTGGAGGAAAACTAAAAGTGCAACTTTGCAAGTCTTCTACGGTGCATAAGCTTTGCTGGTAAAAGGTTTGACAAACTAAGCTAAATACTCGTATACCCATGATTGTAAAATGAGAAAAAGATGGGGATTATGTTTGAACTATTCACCAATTTACTGATGATAAATCTAATAAGTTAGGCTAGCAGGGGCAGACGCTGAATCGTTTTTTATTTTCGCGAGTAACATCGACAATGCATTATCTATTTCCGCAAATACTTTGTCCTTTTGAGCATTCCCATCAACCTGGACAGAGAAGATGATGTTTATATGTTCCCATGAATCAGCACAGCATCAGATTTGTTGTAATGAAAACTAGGCTATGGTTTACATATATTGTAAAATTGGAAATTAAGATTGAAACAATTTTCAGTTAAAAATTAACAGAATATGAAAATATTCAAGGTTTCAGATGAATCTACAATTAATTGTCAAACTATAGTATTTATATAAATTCACGCATAGAGGCAAAAAATATGTTTGTTGTTGTGAATCAACATAAATGCATACCTTGAACACAAGGTCCTTGTATACGGAAAGTACCGCTTCCACATTCTGGTGATGAGTTTGTAATCGTAATTTTACCTTGAAAAGGTAGAAAAGGGGAAAAAATCTTTCATTATATTTAGTTTCAACATAAACCAAAATCTAACATCAGTAATCTATTTAAAATAAAAGGAATAACAATGGACTTAGTTTCAAGAAAAACCAGTACCCTCTCCTCAGTATCATCAAAGCGCTGAGTAAGCCTTGCAGCGATTTCTTCATTTTCAGGTGGAGAATGCTTAAGATGGTATATTTTCCCAGTGACAGGATCAAGCCTTCTGCCAACTACTCTCTCAACTAGGGTTTCTTCATCGACCTACAAGAATGACATGATTATACTTTCTTTATCAATTTAGAATTGCAAGTTCGAACACAATCATCAGAATCAATTGACACACTTGATTTGTAGCATGCACTGTCTATATCCCATACAACCGCTATAATAAAGTGAAAACATCTGGACATTCTCATATTCCAGAAGATATTTCAGGCTTTCAAATACATCGATTCATACCAGCACTGCCAACCAGACACCAGACACCATATAGCAAGATATAGCATGATAACTAATCATACTTGAAATGTTTAGTGAGAACGAGCAGTCAAACTATCATATTGGACATTTGAAAGTTAAAACAACACGAGTTCCTCTTCATTTGCATTGCATCAGTAAAACTCTTGGTGATTAAGAAAAGCTTACATCAAGGAGAACGAAAATATCCGGGCGGATACCTAGGTCTTCAAGAGCTTTAGCTTGAGACGCGCCTCCTTGGGTATCCATCTAAAAGCCAACCATTTTGCTGAGCATCAGGTTGCAAAAGGCGCTCCTTCACCATCTGACAAACAATTCATATAACTTCCAACAGAAGTCAGCAACAGTCATAGCAAAAAATCGAACAAGGTCCAAATGTCATGCACAACAATCAATAATACCAAGACAACAATTTCATCAGGGGCCAACATTCCCTTCTCCATGTGTTCTTTCGCTCGTTTTCCATTCTCAGTCCCAGCAGAAACTTCGGCCCTCAACAAATCTCCAGCAGAAATATGCACCAACTCATACTGCATACACGAACATCAATTCATCCAGTTTTTTTTTTTTTTTCTATTCTCAAGCGATTCCAGAAACTCAAATTCATGGAGTAAAAAAAATCCAGAAATCAAATAACTACAATAATCAAACTACAACAAGAGAAATAAGAAGACGAAACACATACACAAAACAATAAAGACTAAACAATAGTCACGAGTAAAAATCTCATTTTGTTTTCCCCATATTGCATAAACAATCCTTTGCATATGCACTGTTTCTACAGTTCTAACAAGCAAATACAAGATTGAATCTTTGATGAAACAAAGCTGTCAAACCTAACCTTCTTCTTGATAAATTCACATTGTGTTCCCTTCCCAGACGCAGGAGCCCCTGAAATCATAACCTTCAGAGGTTCTACCTTCTGGGTTGCCTGAACCTAAAGCTCCATAAAAGTACAAAAGCAACAATTTCAACACACATAAGAACAATTTGAGAAAAAACAAAAACCCTAGAAAATCAATAGCATTCCAATCAAACAATTTCAACCCCGAAATCCAATATTTATAGAACCCAAAGTCACAAACACTCACCGTAGTCAATGGAACAGCAACCAACCGGCCACTGCGCAATCCCTTCAACGGACGGCGACGGCGTCCGGAATCGATGCAAAGACACGCCTTGGGAGGCTGGGAAGAAGGAGAGGAGCGAGCGGAAGAGGCACGGTTGGTACGAGAGTAAGAGGAGAGCGATGGCGAAGCCTCAATGGCGAGCGGCCCCAAGCAAGCCATGCTCTCGTGCGCCCTCTCCGCGCTTCTTCTCGCGCGGTGCTTCGAAAGCCAAGACCTTGGAAACGAAGTCCACTCGGATTCCACTGACTCGGCTGAGATGGGTAAGCTTACCGGCAATCATTGTATATATATATATATATATATATATTGTGTTTGTGGGTGAATAATATAAATTCATTTATTGTGTTTTAACTTTTTTAGAAAATTTTCCATGTTAAAATAAATTTATTCACCATGAGAACAACTTTCAAAAGCCCTTCCCAGAGCACAATATTTTTATATCTTGCTTGCTATTATTAACATAAAATTTTTGACATTTATATCATTAAAAATAAATCAAAATTTTTTAGATAACTCCATAATAAAATTTGGATCTGAAAATATAAAAAGACCCTAGTTTGGTTTTACCAAAAAATTTATCAAGGTTATGGTGTAGTTTATTTGTCTCAATTATCTTTTTTTGTAATTTTTTTTAATAAAATTGTCGTTTATTTAATTTTTATTAAAAAATATTAATAATCTACATTTGGTAAATTTTAAATAATAATAAAAAAATAATAAACATAATGATGAAGGGTTATTCTTCATCTCTGTTAAGAGTTTGATGTAATTTTCAAGGATCATTTATTTATTTATTTATTTATTTATTTATGTTAAAGTTACATTGTATTTATCTTTTTTCATGGTAGACATTTTGATGCTTGTGCTATAATTTTGTTTGTTTGTTTTTGGATGATTTATGTTATAATTTGTAATTGTTAAAAGTTGTTGATAGGCATTTGGAGGCCCAACTTTTTTTTTAAAAAAAAAAAATTGTTTCTTATATGTGGAAAGATAATATTTGATGCAAGTGATATTTTATTATAAAATGATAATTTATGCTTTAATATTTATGTTTATCATTTTACCATAGAAAATAATAAAAACAAAAATAAACATAAGAATAAAATCATGACTTTTGAAGAAAATACAAGAAAAAAAAATGGTAAAAAAAAAATTAGACTCAACCAAATGTTAAATCAGATAAACATATATTGGAACATGCCTTATAAATAACAAAGTCCTTAATTTGTGCTAATAATTCAAATATTAAATAAGTTGAAAAATACTATTTATGCACCGCAATAAAACATTAATTGTCCATAGTCTATGGGA
The DNA here is from genome assembly GCA_902712375.1 of Dioscorea dumetorum. Lineage (NCBI taxonomy): Eukaryota > Viridiplantae > Streptophyta > Magnoliopsida > Dioscoreales > Dioscoreaceae > Dioscorea > Dioscorea dumetorum. The sequence continues at coordinate 4,150 of CACTHL010000059.1, forward strand.
GAGCATGCCATTTATAACTCAAAAACAATGTAACTTAAGTTGGTTAAATTTGATAATAAAAAACCTTTTCTAATAATAAAAAAACCATATGCCATAATAAAAGTTGCATGAGATTTATATTTGGTTTTATTTTTTAAATGATTAGCATGTAGAATTAAATGTAAGTTTGGTATAGTATTTAATGTTCATTGCTTTTTTTATTAATTAATGTCAAATTTTGATGTTTGTGGTATAATATTAATTGTTTGCTTGTTTTATGGTTGATTTTTGCTATAATTTATAATCATTGATAAACTTTTTGATGAATTTTTTTTTCAAAGATATTCTTTAACCTCAAATTATAACAATAGAATAATAAATTCTAATTTATGATTTAACACATAATTTCAATAATAAAAGAAACATTGATAAAGCTACACAAGAATAAAATCAAGGCATTTCAAAACGAAAAAAAAAAAAAAAACTCATCGATTTAGAGAAAAAGATAAAAAAAACTATAAAATGGAATAATGAAAAGAATAGAGAGATGAGGAGAATGAAATTTTAAATCACATGACCGAGGTTTGTAAATAATGAAATCTTCAAATTGTTCTAAAAATTTAGACATTTGATGACTTAAATTAAGAACTTTGTGAAGCATATATCTAGCAACATTACATTATATATATGGATGTCCATATATATTTGATGACTTAAATTGTCCATAGATAAAAACTCTATGGATGTCCATCATTAGCCGTTGGATTTAGATCCAACGGTTAACATTGATGAACAGTAGTAACTACATAAATGTATAGTAGTTGCTATTTGAAACAATGATGTATAGTAATCAATGTCGGCCTTTGGATCAAGATCCAACGGCTAATGATGGACATCCACAGATTTTTTATCTATGGACGTCCATAGAGGATGTAAATTCATATATATATATATATATTCCAAGAGAGAATAACAAAACAGTGAATCCAATTGTAAAGTTGGACAAAGATGGGATGCAAGGCTTAGTTTATAGCATAACGTCAACCCCTCACAATAAACAAGTGTATCTAGCTTCATTCAAAATAAATAAATAAAATAATTAACATATTCATGTTCATTATTTAATTTCTCAACATTCAAATACTAGTATTAATTTCTATTTTTTTTTTTTTGCAATTATACAAAAGACATGATAAATTGATAAAAATAAAAGTTATATATCAATTAATCTAGCTAGGAGGGAAATTAAATAACAGTAATCGATCAATAAAAATTAAGAATTCTTTCCACATAAATCACGGAAAAACATTGGCTATAAATTAACTAGTATTTTAAACATTTTTAAAACTTTTCATTCTTTCCACAGGAAAAAAAAAGAAAAAAAAATGTTTTACTCAAACATTTACCGAATTTTTCAATGTATGACAAATGCCAACCAAGTACAACTAATGACAGTTGAAGTTTAGTTGTAAGGTGTTATAATGGTCCAATTAATGAATAAGAACAAGTGTCTCAACCCTCTCTCTTTGTTAAATGGAAATCAATTCAAGTTAGTTGAGGATGAGGTTTCTCCACATCCATGGAAGAGACCATGGAATCTTTGTACTTAATTATTAAATAGAAATAATCATTTCCAAGACTTTTATCAAGTCAACTTGTTCTTGAAACTTCACAAGCAATTCTATAATTAATTAAATTCAGTGGTGCTTCACCTAACTATATTATCTTCATCTACATTTGAGTAAAATCAACATATATATATATATATATATATATATATATATATATATATATATATATATATAACATGCATATATAAAATATAAATAATTAGTACATCTTGATGTCTCACTTTTGCTATATATCATGATAATATTAGTAAACATTAATTTTTTGGTTTATTTATTCATTTTTTTACATAATTATATATTTAAACAATAAGTAATTAAGTATAAAATGTTAAATAACTAGAAGATACCTTTTTGTCATGATATATATAAGTCATCTCAATGAAGTTGGTGGTTTGTGAATATGTACTCTTTTTCTTCAAACCTTTTTGAAATGATAGACAAGCATAAATTCCATGTTTTTCTTTGCCTCTATTGTCTACGTGTGAACATTAAAGAAGCCAAATGAGTGAAAGATAAAGACAAAAAACAAGAACCACATAATAGTACTACATAAATACTATATATATATTGAGATATATAATTACAAAATATGCTAATATACAAAGATATGAATTATACTCATGTATATATTCAAAGTGTTGCCTTGGTTACATTTTTCCATAAAATCTTAAAGAGAGAGAGAGAGTGAGTGAAGAACAAGAACCAAAATAGGAATGATTGAAAGAGAAAGATGAGGAACAAACAGATAGGGATGAAAGGGCCTCTATTTTACTTGTTTGAAAGATCTGTAGTACTGTGCAATTGACTAGGACATAGCACAAACAAAAAGTTCTCTATATATATATATATATATGTGAGATGGCAAGATGGCTAATAAATGTGGCACCTCTTGTTCTTGGCTTATGACTTCTTCTTCTTCTTCTTCTTCATCATCTTTTCTTTCTGATAGTGAGTGACATGCACCACTAACATGATATCCCACCATGAATGGATCCCACCACACCATGTAATTAGGCTAAGTATCTAGTCCTTCATTTGTGTTTTGTGGGGTCCTTACTCCAAAGGATTTCACTCACATTTCTTCTTCTTCTTCATCATCATCATCATCATCATCATCATCATCATCATCATCATCATCCTCTCTCTCTCTCACACACACACACATATGTGCATGTAATTCACTTTGTATTGTGATGAGGGTTTTGTGGTTAGGGTTTTTTTTCTATGTATTTTTCTTGATGGTACATATGCCCACAAGTTGTGTTTTAGTGAATAGACATAAAGATGGAGCAAATTTAATTTTTTTTTTTTTTTTAGATTGTTGAAGGATTAGATCGGTATTTAGAATCTTTTGTGAGTATAAATTCGAGATCTAGGTTTTTATTCTATAATATAAAAATACAAATATAAAAATACATAAAATATTTTTATTATTAAATCTTGGTATTAATTTTATTGTATTAAAAGCATGAGTTAAGAAAGTCTTGAATTTGGAAATATTTATTATACATTATATTTATTTTATTGTTTTATCATTTTTTTTGAATGATTATATACAAAGTACATTTTAGGATTTCTTGTGAGTGTAATGAGATTTTATTGTTAATATATATATATTTCATTGTTAATATATATATATTTCTCCAATATATGAAATGGTTAATAATAACTAACAGTTTTTTTGTCTATTGGTACCAGGTCCCTTATGAGGGTGTTCATTTCGGAAATGACCTAAAATCGAATTCCATAGTCCTCACAAGGTGAGGTCATAGGTGTTGTTGAGTTTATGGTTGCGTTCTACGTATATACACGTCTCTGACACCCGCTTATCGTATTTCGTTAAAAAATTAATAATATTAAAAAAATAAAATGAGTCAAAAAATTATTGAACATTATTTTAAAGTGATCAATTAAGTAGAAACGACACAAGAATGATATTCTTTTCATATCATACATATGATCATTTTGATAAAACCAAAGAATTACACAAATTTTCATTGACTTCTTAATTGGCTTCAATTTTTAAGTTTCTTTTTTAACCAAATGTTTTATCAATGAATGCCATAATGATGATAAGAATGAGCTGATTTGATTTAATAACTACCTTTTAAGATTTATTGGATCTAGACTTCCATCTATGCTCCCTTAATGTGACAAAACCATATGGAATTCAACAAAATAAAGCTATATATATTATGTTTGATGCTAAGAGAATCTCACTTTCATGGGAACAATATATATGTATATAATTAATATATTGATGTTTGCCAATTAGGTGTCTATATATTATTAACTCTTCATGGGATTAGGGTTTCTCAATTGTACATCATTTGAGTGCTAGGGTTTTGAGAGATGGGAAAAAAAAAAAAAAGAAGAAATAAAGGTGCTTCCTCAAAGGCTAATTATCACTACAAATTTTTTTCTTTACATGTGATCTTTCTTTCTCTATTTGCTTTCTTTGAAGGAATCATTTTCACTCAACTTTGTTCCCCACCAAGTGAGAAAGGTAATACAAAAGAAAAGATGGAGAATAGATTGCTGTTGCATGCCTTGCCAAATCATGAACACAATAACTTTAGTTATGTATATATATATATATATATATTTTAAAAAGACTATGTTTAAACATATATAATTAATATATTATTAAAGTTAATTACTTTTCCCTCAATCAGCACAAGAAACAATAGTAACATGACAGTAGTGCAATTAAACTTAAAGTACAAATTAAGAATAGGTGAAAATTCAATAATTTACAGTTATATATCAACATTAATTAGGAGATCAATCTCCATCATTGACTGTAAATTAATCAGGCTCCACGTACACATTATAATTAAGGACCGGTATATATATATATATATATATATATATATATATATATATATATATAAACATGATATTATTACAAATATAATTAATTAATGACTACTATTAATTAGGTAAAATAAAAAAAAAGGTTGGAAGGGAAAAAGAGGGGAAAATTGAGAGGAAACTTTGATTGTGATGATGGTTGTATGGTTGTTGAGGTGGCACCCCCCTATTTGTATGATCATGACTCAACTTTGCACTTTAGCATGCCAATCAAATCATCTCATCCATCTTTATGTATCAACCCCACAAGCAATTGAAAAGAGGGGCTCTTTCAATCCTCAACAAGTTGTGATTCATGATTCATTGTTTGTTGTGTCATTTCAAACTCTCTATAATACATGAAGAACAAGAACAAAGGGGGTACATGACCCCCTAATTGATCTCATGTTTGAATTTCACCACTTTTTTTAAAAAAAATAAAAATTATGGGTCCATTGCCTCAGTGCCTACTCATTCATAGCCCCCTCTCTTCAATCTAAACCTTTTGGTGTTGTCTTACAAGTTTCACTTGATATATATATATATATATATATCAAGTGAAATTTGTAAGACAACTCACTCATTCATATATCTCTCTTTTGTCAACCATTTTGCACCTTCTAGCAATAAAGCAAAATGTTTGGTTGTTGTTATGATCATTCTTCTTTATTAACTTAAGTAGCAATGTGTTTGTGTTTTTCCAAGAGGCATTAAAAAGTGGGAACTTAATTTTACATTGGAGGAAAAGTTTAGATTTATTATCATGCCATAAAAAAAGAACCTTTAAAACTGATTTCACAATATATATAAAAGAAACTCTAGATATAATGAAGACTATAAATTAATATAGTGGTCTTTAATATGACTTATAAACAAAAGAAAACCAAAGATGTAATGAATCCTATAAATAAAATAGATTCTAAAAACATTAAATTAATATGAATAAATTAAGGAAAGAATTGGAAATTTATGACAGAGGAAATTCATTATAAATAAATGCATTGTGGAGAGTGTATGTATAGATCTCTCTTATTTCACAGCTTCTTCTTTCTGTTTCTCACTTATTCACTATTATTATATTTATTTATACTGTTTAAAGATGAGAAATGTCAAGTTGGGAATCCATATAGTGGATCTTCTGTAGAGAGAGATGAATAATTGATCTATCAACATAAATCATACAATAAGATTAATGTAATATACTACAATAGGCACATAATATATATACATATATTATCAAAATCACAAAGTACTGATTTTTTAATTTTGCCTTAGAAATGAATGATGAGGTTTGCATTAAAAAAATATATTTATCAAAGTTAATCATAGATGTTAATCACTAATTAGTTTTTGGTTTATAGTTGAGGACATGGTCAAAACTTGACCATGCTTTTTCATTTAGATTGACTCAATTTGTTGGAAAGAAAGTGTTTGTTTGGTTTCTTACTAATTAGGGAGACAACAACACCTTAAAAGGATAAAACATTATAGGATTAAGCATTAATTAACTTTTTTTTTTGCACTAATCTCATCATTATCTTTCTTTCTCTCAATGGGTGTGCTTTTGAAGTGCTTCTTTTAACAAAAAGGGTGCAATTTGATTCCCGCTTACTTTCTCTATATCCTTTTTCAAAAAGTGTTTTTAAGATGCATTTAGACTAAATATAAATTGCAAGGTGATTGAAAAGAGTGAAAGGCGAAGAAACAACAATCATAACTAAAAAATATTTACATGTTTTAGTTTATAAATTTATTAAAAAAAAAATAGTTCAAACAAAAAATTTGCTTGAGTTGAATATGAACATGAATACGCAAACATACTTCTTATGAAATATAAAATTTTACATTATATGATCTGAAATATAATTGTTTTACAAATTTCGTAACTAATATGAAATAAGCGAAATTTAGATCAACAACAACTACTAGAAACACTAATAAAAACTTTATTTGTTTCAATGTAAAATTTATGTTTTTATATAAAAGTTGATTAATTAGAGGAAACTTTACCAAGGTTCGGTATATATATATATATGATAAACAGATAAATTTAATTTTTGAAAACTCTAACCATATATATAACTCTAACCCTAAACCTAAACATGCATGTATGTGCGTGTGTAGTGTATATATATATACACCACAGAGTTGTTTCTGGTTGGTGGGTGGACTGACAAAGTGCATCAAGTGCTCAATGTCTTATCATGGAAATTTATAAGGTCTTGCTTCCCATGATTTCCATAGAATATGACATCCTAAGGTGAGGTTGATTTTTTTGTATAATTGAGTAAACTTTTAATTCAAAAAATAAATAAATATATATATATATATAATAAAAGATTATTTTGTCCTCTTTCATCTGTCATTTTTATGTTCACGTTTAAACTTAATTAAGTTCGATCAGTAAAAAATTATTTCTCAAACACCATATTCAAATAATATAAAACTTAATAATTATGGTTGTAGGATTGAGTCAAAAATTACTGTATAAAATCTATATTTAAAATAATGAAATTACATCCATAAGATTAAAAAAAACACTCAAATACGTAAATATACAAGATCGAGTTTTTTTTTAAGATATTAAATAAATATTAAACCTCATGATCTATATATTGTTATTGGGTCTATTATGTAAAGTGCTTGTCTTAATTTACTAAAAGGACATGCGTATTAAAGGATTAACTCTGCAATATGCATGGTTGCAAATATATATATATATATATATATATATATATATATATATATATAACCATGGTTTGGTACATAAATACAGGATGGAACTTAACCTAGTAAATATTGATTGGTGATAAGAAATAACTAAATTGTTGGAGAAAGAGCCAATGATCCCCCTCTCTACCATCAAGATATGGCTCTTTAGTGAGTGTAAAGCATAGATTCTATTCATGATGGGTGTTGTATAAGTAGTACATCATGGGGGCTACCCTAGCAATGAGAATGAAAGATATCATGCCCCCACAAAGAGCCGCAAATCCAAAATCATATATATATATATATGTTGAGGCCACACTCTCCCAAAGTATACTTTATGTTGTGTGTTATATTTTAAGATTTTTTTCTAAGTAAGTGTTTAAGTTAAGAGCTTCTCATCTAAGTAACTTATAATGTACTTCTTTTGTATGTTTGTGTGTGTGTGTGTGTTGGCAAGTGTTTATAGGCCATATAGGGAGTTAATAAATTAAAAATAAAGATTAGTTTTACTGTATATGTTTTTGGCCTTTTGGTAGCACTTCTAATTCCCTGTTTATGAGCTTAACTTACTCCAAAAAAGCTTTTACACTAGAGGAAAACTAATTATCTGAATGGGTGTAAAAGGTTTAGTGGGTTTTGTATGATCATTTTTATCTTTATATTGGTGCATAAAGGGGAAACAAAGGAAAATGGGAAGGAGAGTGAAAATCCAAGGGATAATAAAATAAGGGTTGCCCTTCAAAGTGCATGCACATACACTTAATTAAGTCCCCACAAAGAGGCCTTCCTTTTTATCTACCCCCTTCCTTCTCTTCATCTTCATCTTCATCCCTAGCTTTATTCCTTTGCATTCCAAACTAAACCAGGCCCTCCTTATAACAACACCACTCACTCCTCCATTACCATCTTCTGTGTTTTTTGATCTTTTTTAAGGAAAAAGAAAGAGATGAGCATGAGGGCAACAGTACTAATGGAAACAACAACAGCAGCAGGAGCAACAACAACAACAGTAGCAGGAAAGGAAGATCAAGAAGGAGAGATAGGGCAAGAAGATGGAGGAAAGAAGAGACTGAGTTTAGGGTTGCAGAACAACCTGGAGTTAAGGTTAGGGATATCACTGAACAATAATAATGGATTCCAAGAGATGGAAAGGAGTAGTAGTAGTAGTAGTAGTAGAAGAAGCTTTATCACAAGCCAAGAAGGGCTTGTGATGCAGGGGAATAGTACTGGTCATGAAGTTGGCACTGGAACTGGAGGAGGAGGGTCAAAGAGATCATGGCTATCAGAGACTGCAGCAGCTTGTGGCTTTGTACATCCATGGAGCTTAGCTGCAAGGCAAGAGAAGGCTGCTCTTGAACAAGCTCATCATAAGGCTTCTATTCCTTCTACTTCTTCTCTCCCAAGGTACGTACTTGATTTCCACCATTAACCCTCTTAACTTCTTGCTTGTTAGGGTTAGCTAATGCCATGCAAGCTCTTTTCTCTCACAATTCACAATCATGCATGCAAACTCTCTCTCTCTCTTTCTCTCTCTCTCTCTCTCTCTCTCTCTCTTTATATATATATATATATATATATATATATCTGTGTGTGATAAAGCCTTGATATATGCCTCCATGCATGTATGATAGAGAAATACAACCCTTTTCCTTGATAACCTATATAGTTTTTGAATGAGAGATTGAACCTGAAATATATACTTCAAATTTTGTGTGTGTGTGTTTGTGGAGGGAGAAAGAAAGAGAGAGAGATAAGAAGAAGAACCTAAATACATATCTTAAACTCTAGATATTGAGAGATAAAACCTTTTCCCCTCTCTGTTTTTATTTAATAATAATTAGAGATAAAACCTAAAAAAAATATAAATATCACAAAACCTTCATGCTTACTTTCATTTTTTTTTTAAAAAAAAAAGTGGCATTAAGCATATATTACCATCTATGATTGGTATAAAGATAAAGTACACTTTTTGATTGGTATAATAAATTACCTTCATAGATACTTCTAAGTTCTCTCTCTTTCTCTAATCTAATGAAAGGGTTAGATATAACTCTAAGATCAATGAGGGAAAGATTTATAGATGGTGACCTTTTGTTTTTTTTGTTTTTTGTTTTTTGTTTTTTTTAAATATCATATTTAAATAAAGTTATTTTTGATAATTCTTATTCTTCTCAGTCCTTTTCCTTTTCATCTTGTAACTTTTTTTCAGTTTAACAGCCAACTAGTCCTAAAGCCATCAAACTAGATGCCCTGCTAGGAGTAGTTGTTGAAGGAAAAGCATAAAACAAGAACAACTTTTCAGTGCTATCATCATTGCATGAAGAATACATCTTAAGGTGTCTCCTAGAATCTAGTAATAAGTTGGAATGATCATGATGATGTTCATTTCTTTCAATATATATATATATATATATCTTGGTGTGCTGCCTGTAATCTTGTAAGAAGGAATGATGATGATGATGATGATGATGATGATGATGACGAGATTATACATACATGCATGCATGCATATATACATACACAACATACATATATATATAATGTCTTAATTTCTTTTGTTTAAAGATGGTTAAGATGATGGGGAATCTTTAGGATACTGTTAGCTATTAGCCTATTATGTAATTAAAAACTTCAATCTTTGTTTGGTGAATAATGGTTTGTATAGCATTTGATGTATGTTTAAATAATTAAATATTGATATCAGATGATTAGGTGGGACAATTAAATGTGGAACATATATATAATAAAAAGGAAATAAAGTTTCAAGAAATTAAAAATTAGGAAGAGGAAAGCATTACATAGATTGAAATCATTGGAAGGACTCTTAGAGAAATAGGGTTTTTTTAATTGGTATAAATATTTTTGTGAATGATATCATAGAGTGGTAGTTTTTTCATTTCATAAAATCAGTCCATATCAATTTTTTTTTATATTTATTTGTTTACTTTTGAAACTATATTATTATTATTATTATTATTTTCATATATATCCTTTCACATTAATTCTATTATTTCATAATTTTGTAATTTTAAATTTAAAAATATTAATTTAGTAGAATATGCTTCACATGCATGTGTTTCTAAACAACTGCCAAGTAAAGAAGTAGCATTTTGATCAATAATGGAGAACATCAAATAATGAAAATAATACTTCTTTATTAAATTAACATCAAATATTTTTTCTTAGTTAATTTAATTAGTAAGCTAGTACTTTTCATTCAATTTACAAATGACAATTCTAATTTCATCCAAAAATATATTTTACGCATGTCCATAGTTCTAAATTAACACCAAATAAGAATATTAGTTATCGGCCCATAGTTTCATTATTACAATAGTCTATAAAATAGGCAATATATACTTACAATATTTTCCCTAACAACATACTTTATTTATCGATCAATACTAATTATATATGATCAAGTTTACATTTTATTTTTGTTTGTTTTAATCATCACTAGAAAGCCATCAAAATATTGCATGCATATATAATGTAACCATATCTTGAGCATATCTCCTCTAAGATAACTCAAAATCCACCCAATGACTAACTTTCTAAGAAAATCTTCAATAGATATGGTGTGGATTATGAAATTAATGATGTTCTAAATACACTAGATTTACCCAAATCTATGTACATTCACTCTACATATAAATACCCATTATTCACCTCCTTTTCATTTAACACCAAACGAACTTCTCATCTTCATGTACGTATAACTCCTACTCATCTCTCTCTCTCTCTCTCTTTCTGTTTAATATATATATCATATTTAGTTTGTGATTAATGATTAATTAGTTTTTCTAATTTTTTGTGTTGATTTACACTACTAGAATTGCTCATAGTGCACAAGCACAACCAGTGGTGGGGTGGCCACCAGTGAGGACATTCAGAAAAAACTTAGCAGGATCACAAGCAACAAAACAAGAGATGGAGAGTGAGAAGGAAGCCAAGAAAGCAAAGCCATTAATGGAGATGGAAAAGGTGGCAAACAACATCAACAACCATGTTCAATCCAAACCCACAATGTTTGTCAAGGTCAACATGGAAGGCTATGCTGTTGGGAGAAAGATTGATTTGAAGGCTCATGATAGTTATGATTCCCTCTCCAAATCCCTTCAAAAGATGTTCCAAAACTTCTTATCAGGTACTTAATTAATCATATATATATATATATATATATATATACACACACACACACACACTTCATTACTCTTAACTTTTACTGTTAATTACTTTGGTAATTAACTGAGTTAATTATATATCTTGTTAATAGTGAATATTCAAGGAATAATGACCAAAGAGAATGAGAGAGTTGATGCAGTGAAGAATAACTACATACTTCTTTATGAGGACAATGAAGGAGACCGCATGCTTGTTGGTGATGTTCCTTGGGAGTATGTCTATATCTTCATCCTTTTCTTATTTTTTCTTAATTTAATATCATTATATTAAACTTTATAATATATATATATATATATATAAGTTATTGTATTAAAATTAATGTCAATTGTCATGCAGAATGTTCATCACTTCAGTTAAAAGGCTCCATATTGCTCTTGATCCAAGAGCTATGAATGATGGTAAAAACACTACACAAACTCAACAACTTCATCTATATATATATATATATATATATATATGATTTTAATTATAATGTTGTGTTTATTTGTGATGAAATATTTAGGGGAAGGAATGGCAGAAGAACAAGAGAGAAACTGAAGAGAATGATGATGACTGTTTGTGCTGATAATCAAGAAAAATTAAGACAGTGTTGTTTTATTAATCTTGGTGTTTTAATTTAATGTGAAGTAGTGTGTTAGTCTTCCAATCTTGTTCCTCTAATGGTTGGTTTATATAGTTGTATTTCATAAACATTTGAATAAAACTTGTGAAATTTTCTGTTATAAATTTTGTTCTTGTTCTTCTTTTTTTTTTTTTTTTTTTTTTGGTACAATAATATGTAATTCTTATATACCATTATAAAATTATAGTTATTTATATATCTTTTTTGCTATTTGCTTGTGTAACTTTTGGATTACCATCAACACAATCGCCGGATGATAATACCATTGTCTGATCTCGTTTGACTCCCTTGAGTCTCTTTCAAAATATATAATTTAATATGTTATATATTATCAGGAGTCATTCAAAACCACTTACAAGAAAAAAGAAGCAAAAATGATATATATATATATATTTAAAATAAATATAGATAAACCACAGTTTTATTGAAAATAAGAAACAACAAAAAAAGAAGAGTTATTTCACCAGAAGTAAGGGAAAGAAAAAAATACTGAAAAGGGAAAAACATACACGAAAAAAATCAAACTAAGAAGACGGAAGACACCGTCTGGTACCTCAGGTCTGCCCAGAGCAACAAAAAAAACACCTACTCCAGAGCAATAAAAATATAGATATAAAGTAAATAAAAATAGATATATATTATGGAGACATTTTATACTATTTTTGAACTGGGCTTTTGAGTAATAAAAATGTTAAATATAGTTATAAAGTAAATATAATTTTATATTATAAAAATATATTAGTAATAACATGATTTTATAATTTCTCAAAAAAAAAAGATTTTTCAGAAGCATACGTCTAATGATTTATTTAAATATTTAATAAGTGATAAGATTATGTCACTAAAAAAATCATGGGTTTGCATGAAAATATGGAAGAAATATATATATATATATATATATATATATATATATATATATATAGAGAGAGAGAGAGAGAGAGAGAGAGAGAGCACTATTTTTTTAAGTAATATTATTATAAAAGATACAGATGATCAAACCCGATCCGATAAATAATCGGATTCAAAGCGGGTACCATCCGACCCGTTAAGAGTTCACAAGGGGTCTGTTTATAGAACTCGGGTCGGATTCTATTACTAAATCCTTCGTTAAAATACCCGAAAAGTCCTTCTCGATCGGGCGGTGCGCTACTTCGCCTCCGGTGTGTCGCCGCTCGTCGCCGGCGATATTTAAAAGAACGCGCGCCAAATTGCTCGTTAAGATTCGTTTCGGTAAGTTCACCTCCTTCGTCTCCAGCAGTGATTCTATTCCGTTTCGTCCCCTTCTTTTAGGGTTAGGGTTTGCTGCAATCTTTAGAAAGTCTTCTTCAATTTCTTGTGGATTTTATGAGGATCGGTAGAAATTGAAAATTGTTGTGTTTTCTTCGTTCTGAACTCGGATTTTTCCTTAAATTTCACAAGTGATTTGGTTGAGTTGGTGCTTTGAATCGATGGAATTTGTGAACGATTTGAGTTTAGGTCGAGATCGAGGTTTGATTTTTTCTTCTAGGTCTTGTGAAACTGAGGGAAGTGTGGAAAGATCGAATTTTGTAGAGCTTGAACTTGGCAATGTTACTTAGTCGGTGGGAAGGGAGATTAGGGTTTTTGAGTGCTATTCGTTTGAACCACGAGAAGTTTTGTTAACATTGATTATTTGTGTACGTTTTCTGGCTTTCTGAATGATTTGATTTGTTGATGAGAAGATGATTGGGATTTGGCTTGATACTATTGTTTCTGAGTGCTAATGGTTGGAGCCTTAGAAAGTTTGTTACTTTTTGTGTGGTTAAAGGGTTTTGTTGGGAAAAAAGTTTATCTTTTGTTGTTTTGGGCTTTTTTTTTTTTTTTTTTTTTTTTTTTTTGTGCTCTTTGAATGATTTGGTTTGTTTATGAGTGGCCAATGGAACTTTATCTTGATATTTTTGCTTGTAGATGGACTGTGAATGAGACCTTTATTAAAAACTTATTTTTGTGTTGTAGTTTAGATGAGTTGGGTGCTTATTTAGCGGATATTTGTAGTTGTATTCGAGAGGATATATCCAGGACTCAGAAACATTAAGTGTGTAACCATACTCATGGTTGTCTTTAATATTGCTCTTGAGTGAGCAATCTTTATTGATTTGTTTAGTGAGTACATTTTTTTTTTTAACAATATCATTGTTTTTGGTAGTTTTAGGGAATGTTTATGATTGCATGTGAGTAGGATGAATCCTGGACTTGAATTGTGCTCCCATTAAGATTGCTCTCATGTAAAACTACTGGTATTGATAGGCTACGTAGTGACTTTTGGATGAGCAAATTGCTATTTGAGTTTTTGTTGTTTATGAAGCATTGAAATCTGAAGATTATAAGGTACCAGCTACGGGAAGATCTAAAAGGATATTCCACAGTGGATTGCTGTCAATCTGTTGAATTTGGTTGTCCATACGGTATTATCCATTAGCATACAATGAAGCGCAAGCGAGGATCTAAGACAGGACATAAGAAAGGGAAAAAGAAAACCAAAGCTGCGGTGGATGCACTTGCCTCTGCTCCAGTTTCTGTAAATACAGAAGATGTTTGCTCAGATGAAGCTGATGGCAGTCCACATAATAGTGAAATGGATATTGATCAGGCATCCCTTTTATCTGAAAAACCAGGGCATAGGTCCAATATAGATGGTGATCCACCTGGCAACACAGCAACTGGCAAACCAAGTCATGGGCGTGTGAAGTTGAAGCTCAAGTCCTCAAAAGCATTAGAACCTCATCAGAGTTGCTCTGATGCACAAACACCAAGTGATACTGATAAGAGCAATGCACAAGTAGGTTTGGATAAACTCGACGCAAGCACTCATAAAGAGGAGGATAATCTGCATTCTGATGGGCAGACATCTGAAATGCAGAAAACCGCTGTGGGTAAGTCAACAAAGAAAAAGGGGAGTATCAAGATCAAATCTTCTCAGGGGCTAGGCATACCAAGTGGAACTGTACATGAGAAACAAATCAATAAGATAAGTATTCCAAGGATTCCGGGAGAGCAGGTTTCGGTCCATGAAGATGATGAAAAATCCAGAACTGCATCACTGCCCAGAAATTTGCGCCAAAGAGGTACAAAAGAGCTATATATGGACTCTCGTTATAATGCAAAAGAGTTAACTGCTTCTTTGATGGTAAGTTCTATCTTGCACCTATCATCATCTTTCATCAATCATTCTGTGATTACAGTAGAAATTGGCACATTTTTCTCGTGTTTCAGGTGATTAAGAAAGTTATGAAAATGGAAGCAGCTGTACCCTTTAACGCTCCAGTGGATCCTGTGGCTCTCGGAATTCCTGTAGGTGTGATAGCTTGTTGCTATTAATATTAACTTCACTCAGTGGTCTTGAATGATGCCATTTACATGCAAACTTTGGTTCGAAATCTCTCCTGTATCTTTTAACAAGTGTGAAGATTTTGTCTTCCAGGATTATTTTGATATTATAGACACTCCTATGGATTTTGGCACGATATCGCAGAGTCTAGAAAATGGTCGCAAGTATAGGAATTCAGAGGATGTATACAAAGATGTGCAGTATATTTGGGATAATTGTTGCAAGTACAACAATAAGGGTGATTACATTGTGGACCTTATGAAACGGGTGAAGAAGAATTTTATGAAGTATTGGACAGAAGCTGGATTGTACACTGACATACCGAGCAGCAGTACGTATTGCTTTTTCTGTAACTTTAATGTATTTGATCTTTCCGTTTGCTCATAGTATTGCACTGATGCAGAACGGTGTTGCCTGATATGTTACTAGGCTTATCAGATTGTCTTAATAACTTTTTATTTGAGAACTGTTATTTCTGGATTTTCTATTTAGTCTGTTATCTTGGTTAACTTGTGTGGATGACTTCTTTCTTGGTTTTGCTTTATTTTGTTTGGGTTATGTCCTGACAATGAGGGTAATCCTTTAGGTCCTGCTGAAACCAACCCCAGTGAAAGTGGAGGACGACCCGGACAGGCTAAGTTGCACACGAAGGGCAAGCATAAACGACGTCGTCTTGGGTAAGCTCGTTAAGCCTGCATGTTAAGCTATGTTTTTACTGGTTTCTAAAATCTATAAATCAGATTGATATTTAAAAGGTATTCACATGTAGTGCCTTTATCTTTTATCTGCCATCCTTTCACATTCGTAGAGAAATATTTCTTTAGTGTCTGAACTCAGGATTTGTGATTACATATGTTCAAAAATGCTTGTTGTGGTTATATTTGTTGCCTGAACTATAGTTTATCATATATAGTGTGATTCTCAATGTCTGTGTCCTTCAATTAAATGGTGCACTTTAGTGCATTATTAATGGAGTATGTTTTCTGTTTTGATGATTTTAATTAGTTGATTTGCAAAATCACTGATGCAGTATACAAGGAATGCTTGATGTGATGTTTTTATGAATTTTCATTATCTTGTCGGCTTAGTATGTTAACTGAGGCATTCTTTTCTGCTGCAGAACTGATCACCACAAAAGTGACTGCCTTTGTGCTGTATGTGTTGTCAGGCGCCGCAGGAAAGAACGGCAAGAGGACTTAGCTGTGGTGGTTAATCAAACAGTTACAAGTGATGTTACTCTTTCCCGAGACTATAAAGGAGAGGTAGGATCCAATTTCCTTTCCTATTTGTGGCCATCTTAGGAAATTTATTTGCTATGAACTTGATGCTAGATCTGCTCTTTTAATAGGACTACTAGTTTTTAGAAGCTTGATTGGTGCAAGGAAAATTTGAACCCTCACATATGATAGATTCTACCATGTAATTGAGGAGAACCTGCTCTACTGTGATTTAACTTTTCTGAATTTCATGCAGGAGACATTTGGCGGAGTATTTATTTTAAAACAACAATTTATGTTAATTCTGCTTGTGGGATTTTTCTGGTTGTTGGTCCAGAAGTTGATCGTATCTCTCCGATTTGTTCCATATTTGTTCCATATCATGTCTGCCTCTGTTCTATATGCTTGATAACCTCCCCAGAGGAGCAACATGGCATTCAACATCAATATCTATGATTAGGTTTTTGATATATCTTAATATGTCTTCAACATCAATGCATGTGATTGCTTATAATTATTTATATATTGATGCTTTTGTTCATCATCATGTTTTCTATTCTCCAAATCTTCTGATTCTGAATTGCTAGTTCACCACGAAGCATTTGCAGGAAAAGTCTCCAATAGATAACCTTTATAGTGAGAACGCGTCGTCAAGTATGGATCACTCCCTGGAAACCGAAGCAAATGTGGATACTGAAGAAGCAGAGAATGAGAAAATCAACTTCTCAGAGCAGCCAGAACTGGGGCAGCAAGGTGCGGTTGACAATGAGCTGGAACTCCAACAAAATGCAAGTGGTAGCAGTGAGATGTCCGAGCAGATGCCACTTGAAAATGTTATCCAGGACTCTGACCGACAATCTCAAGAGCCGGAACCTGAGTTTAGGCAACTGAATGACCTGAAAGACGGAGTTCTTCATCAACAAGAAGCCGGGAAACTGCAACCAGTAAGCTTCTGTTCCTGGCATTGATGTTTATAGAAGGAAATGCACATCCATCGGTTTCATAATATACATTTTCTGCTTCAGGATTTGTTTGGGAGAAATCATCATATCAAATTGAGAGAGGAGGATTTGGAGGAGAATCATTTGGCTCTGCAGATATGCAGAAACCTTTTCTCAACTGACCTTAAATCTGTCTGGAACAGCCCCCATTCTTTGATTCGTCGCCGTGCACCTGTGCAACATAGCCTCATGCATGCTGCAATCTCAACATTTCTTAAACACTAAGAGAGCATAGCTCATGCTCTGTGCCTTGTCCTCGGAAATCGCTTAATGTCGGAAATCTCATGCGTTTCTTTTATAACTTGTAATTTTAACTATTAAATGATCTCTTCCTGTAAAAATTGGCATGCGTTTAACCTTGAATGTGTGAAGTCATACATTCTGATTGGGAGTAGGATTGTGTTAGGGAAAAACTAAATAATTGTACACCGGTGGTGAGCTGGTAACGAGATCAGAAAACTATTATGATAAATCATCTTTGCTTTGATATTTTTATTAAATAGTTTTATTTATTTTTATAATTTTATAGTGATTTTAATTCCTAAAGTCTTATAAAAAAAATAGTTTATGCTTTATAAAATTTTAATCAATGTTTTATGAAAATTTATGAATAGCAAATAGCTTCTCAAATAATTTTTGTTTAAAAAAAAAAATGTTGATATTAAATTTCAAACTAAGTGAGGGCACAAGTGTTTTGATGTGATGTATAAATTCTATTGGTTATATATATATATATAAGTTTTGAAATAAAAAATCTCATATAAAATTTGTTTATGAAATACTTATTAATTTTAAGAGAAAAACACTGATGCATAGATCTTTATTTTTTTTATCAATATTGCTTTTTAATTGTGTTAAATTCTGATTAAAGGAAATTTTGATATTTTCATAAATATAACATAATAATATCCCTTTTTATGTACAGTTGACTTTTAATTGACAAGTGTCCTATCAGTTAAAAACTTTACTAGCAACAGTTTCCAAGCCTTCACTGGTCAAATATGGAAGCATTTATGGAGCTCTTGTTTCCCTTTTTGCATCATCTCTCTCTCTCTCTCTCTCAGAGTGAGTGTTTCTCTCTTTGTTGGCAATGGAGGAAGCTGTGGCTGTGGATGATGGTAAGGTTAGAACAGGTAAGTGTAGCTCCTTGCGAGATGATCATTTATTTATTTATTTTACAAGTTTCTGAAGCATAAAGCAAATCATGCTTGAGTTTGTTGAATAGCTAAAGATTTTCAATGTGCATTTTTGCATTGTGATGTGCAAGATGATAAATTGCAACTCTCAAGCTTGTGATGAATGATTCAGATGTGCTAGGGCTGCTGATGGTTTCAATTTGATTCTACATGATGATATCATAAAATTTCAATGTTTAGAGTAATACATTTGTGCATATGGAACTTATTGCAATTGATTTGAGGGACTCTGTGGAGTGCAACAGCTGATGCACTCACGGCGATTGTCGGAACAGGGGTGTTGGCATTGCCAAGGGCTGTTGCTCAATTAGGTTGGATTTTAGGCCCTATTGCTATAAGTTTGTTAGCTTTTGTTACCTATTACACTGCTGTTCTTCTCTGTGATTGCTATCGATCCCCTGATCCGATTACTGGGAGGTGAAACTACACCTACATGGATGCTATCCGAGCATGTCTCGGTAAACATCACGTGAAATTTATATTTATATGTTGTTTAATCAATGTTGAATCTAAATTTCTAGTGCTGTTACACATGCATTTGTATCTTATCAGGAGAGATAGACGTAATTTTTTGTGGAATTGCTCAGTATGCTGTGCTATGGGGTACAATGGTGGGATATTCCATTACTTCTGCTATGTGTGTCCTGTGAGTGTTGAATCTTTTAGCACTTCACTTGTGTCTATAAAAATTTCCTCATAAGTACACCTCTGATGATTTCCCTTTCCCTGCATGTATTTTGTTTGCTTCAGAGGCATCAGGATATCTCATTGTGTCCATAAATGGGGCCGTAATGCATCGTGCAATGTTTCGGGAGTTAACTATGTTATAATCTACACTGTCATACAAGTGTTTTTGTCACAATGCCCCAATTTGGAGAAGATTTCATCCATCTCATACATTTCGGCAGCAATGTCACTTGTATACTCCTCAATTGCGCTTTGTTTATGTGTCGCTGACTTCTTTTATCACCCAATGCCAAGAGGACCTTTCTTTGGAGTCAAACTTGGGACAAGAAATATCTCAAGATTAACAAACGTCTGGGTTTCATTCCAAGCTCTCAGGAAAAATAGATTTTGCTTACACTTACTCCATGTTGCTTATAGAAATCGAGGTATGCCGATATACATGAAGAAATAACTTCTTTTTAGCTTCTGAATATCGCTTGTTCAATGCATTAAACAAGCATATGGTTCTAAGGATACATTAAGATCTCCACCGCCGGAGAATAAGACGATGAAGAGAGCTAGCAAGTACAGCATCAGATTGATGACATTGTTCTATATCTTTATCGGGTGTGCGGGATATGCGACCCTAGGGAATGATACCCCTGGAAACATCCTTACTGGGTTCTATGAGCCTTCCTGGCTCATAGATATTGCCAACCTCTCGGTCCTCAAACATCTGATTGGAGCATATCAGGTGTGTTTCAATTTTACTTGTTCGTACATTTCTCGAATATGATTTTAATGCAAGTCATTCTTTAAGTTCATTTGATCATTCTATTTGTAGCATATGAATTGAGAATGGAGTAGAAACCGATATATTATTAATAAATCAGACTATTGCGAGAATAGTCGACTCAGGTTATATACTAAGATATACGAACTACATTTCAACATTCATGCTAATTCTCAATTGGCAATGTCGGCCTGCTTGTTCCAGGTATTTGCACAGCCGCTCTTTGCACGACACAAGAAGTGTCTAGCTGCAAGATGGCCTAATTCAAGCTTCATGAACAATGTCTTCACTGTGAAACTTACCTTCGCTGCATCAGCATCGTTTGAGTTCACTCTCTGCAAGCTCCTTCTCCGGCCATGCTTTGTCATAATCACAACTGCAGTAGCCATGATGCTTCCCTTCTTCAATGCAATTCTAGGCTTGTTTGGTGCGCTGAGCTTCTGGCCGCTAACCCTGCACTACCCAGTGACTATGTACATTGCTCAAGCAAAAGTGAACAAGGGACACCGCAAGTGGATGATTCTCCAAGCCATGAGTTTGATCTGTCTTTTTGTTTCACTTGCCAGTGCTATAGGTTCACTTGCAGATATCATTGAACATCTTAAAAATGCTAAGTTCTTCAAGTTTTAAGTCTAATATATTTTAGTCTATATGTATTTTCTGCGTAACTTCAAATATTCGGTTCTTCGCTCTGAAAACTTGTAAACTTGGTTAATTTGGATCTGATAGGCTGATACAGTTTCTCGCATTGCTATAAAATAATTATTTATACATGTGATACAGATAAAATTTCTAGCTGATCTTGGTGAGAAGCTTAGCTTTAACAGCATTGCAAGGACTGGCATCTATCAGCATGTTGAGAACCTCCCTCATGGCTGGGCGCACTGACGGCAGCTTCTTCGTGCAGAGGATTGCAACCTTCAAGACTTTGATCATGTCATCCTCAGCAGATGCCGAAATCTTGGGGTCTAGGACCTGGAAAAACTTCATTCCATCAAGGTGAGTTGAGACCCAGTAAACAATGTCTCTCCCTTCGCCGAAGATTGGATCTGTTGGGCTACGTCCTGTCAGTAATTCCAGCAGCACAACTCCAAAGCTATAGATATCGCTCTTCTCGGTCAGCTTAACCGAATATGCAAGCTCTGTGTTGAATCAGAGACTCTGAACCAGTGATACTTAATTGAAAAGGGAAACGAAAACGAAAATAACTGATTCATACCTGGAGCAATGTAACCATGAGTACCGGCAAAGGTAGACAATTCAGACTCTTCAGCAATCTTTGCAATCCCGAAATCGGAAATCTTTGCTTCATAATCTTCATCTAACAGTATGTTTGTGGATTTGATGTCTCTGTGAACAACTGCAGGTGAGCAATCATGGTGTAGATACATCAAGCCTTTGGCGGCGCCAACTGCTATCTTATACCGTTTGTTCCAGTCCAACTCCGGCTTCCCACCTTTGAATTCCCGGTGAAGAGCTTGATAAAGATTACCATTTGGCATGTATTCGAACAAGAGGAAGCTCATCGGACCTCTAGTCATGCAAGCATAAAGTTTCAGTATGTTTCTGTGCCTGATCTTGCCCAAGATAACTATTTCCGGCATTATAACTTTTGCGCCTTTGCCTTTCCACAATTGTTTTACTGCAACTGTTCCTCTGTTCTTATTCAGTTCCAATCTGTAAACTTTACCAGCACCTCCACTTCCAATCAAATTATCTTCTTCCAAGTTACAAACCTCTTCTGGATCAAGTTCCATTGGATGGAAAGTTTCGACCTTCCAATTTGAATCATCTTCTTTTCCGCCTTCCAAATCTTTCTGTCTTCGTGATTCTTCGAGTTTGAAGCTCTTGTAACTCACAAATACCAGTCCAAACAATAGGACTATCATGGCCGACATTATCGACATGTAAACCAATCTCTTTCCTGCCATTTTCTTGTGTTCATGGTTCATACTGCAAACACCCAACAATGAATCTCTCTGGTTTCTTGAATCATCATTATCATTGACGCAAAGTTCAGCATTCCCAGCAAAGGCTTCGTCTCCGGCTATAACCAGAAGTTCCAGCGGAACTCTTCCAGATAATTGGTTTCTTGATAAATCAAGTGCACTGAGTTTCAATGATTGCAAACTATCTGGAATCGAACCTGAAAGCTTGTTTTGTGACAAATTCAGCGAGTTAAGAGATGTCAGCAAGTCCAAACTTTGTGGAATTGAGCCACTGAATGAATTATCGGCAAGATCCAAGTCCACCATTTCACTGCACATACTGATTTCTGAAGGTATAGATCCGGAAAGCTCATTGTCCTCCAAATGCAAAGATGTTAATTGTTTCAATTTGCCGATGGTCGAAGGTATTTGTCCAGAAAATGAATTGTTCGAGGCCACCAACTTCTGCAACATAAAAAGGTTTCCAATCTCTGCTGGAAGCTCACCGGAAAACTTGTTATTCTGCACACTGAGTTGAGTAAGACTCTGTGAAATGCCAATATCTGATGATATTCCTCCAATGAAACCATTATCCGATACATCGATAATCACAGCAGAAGGTAATCCCCATAGACCATCAGGAACCTTTCCAGTGAACTGATTATGGTTGATCCTGAACCTCAACAGTGTCTTGCAACTCGCATAAGTATCCGGAAACTCACCCTCAAAGTTGTTCCCAAGAGCAAGCAGATAATTCAACTTGTGGTTCTGGCATAAGTACTTGGGGAAGCTGCCGGAGAAGTTGTTTTCAGATAAATCGATACTGGAAAGAGGCGCATAACGGCCGAGGTTTGGAGGGACCTCACCGGAGAACTTGTTTTCATATACAGAGAAGCCCTTTAGGAACTGCAAGTCACCGAAACCCGGAGGAAGCTCACCGGACAAATTGTTGCTGAATACTTGAAACACCGTCAAGTTCAGTGTGCCAAGTTTTCGAGGGAGTGTTCCGCTCAGTTGATTATGGGAGACATCGATTTCACCCAAGTTGGCGAGTTCTGCAATCTCTGCTGGAAATTCTCCAGTGAGATTATTCTGAAACAGCTCAATCTTCGTTAAGTTTCTTAGATTGGATATGCCTTTTGGAAATTCTCCGACGAGATGGTTCACTGAAAGATCCAATGTCTCTAGTGATGTGAATTGGGTAATGAATGCCGGAATCTCTCCTCTGAGATTGCATTGCTTCAAGAACAAAGTTGTCAAGTTCTTCAGATTGCCAATGCTCTCCGGGATCTCTCCCGCGTCGAAGTTATTTTGCCCGATGCTGAGGTCGACAAGGCTAGTGAGCCCACCAACCCATGCAGGAAATTCACCGGTGAATCCGTTGGCGGACACATCAAGAATGCTCAAGTTTGTCAAAGATGAAAGATCAGGCAAGTTTCCACTGAGTTTGTTAGTTGAAACATTGAGAACCTGCAGACCTGTGCACTTCACAAGCTCTGCAGGGAGAACACCAGAGATTTGATTCTCTCCAAGCTGAAGAGTCTTCAGGCTCTCAAGTTTAGAAACTGAGGCCGATATGTTGCCGGAAAGAGATGAGTTCCTGAGTGAAACACCGATAACTCTCCCGGAGTCTGTATTATCACAATTAACACCATGAAAGTGGCAGGGGGATTGAGATTCAATCCAGTTATCAAGATGGTTCAGAGGATCAATCAACTGGCTTTTGAACTCCAGAAGAGCTTGTTTTTCAACTAATTGAGAATTTGAGATTGTGAACAAGCACAGCAAAACAAGAGCAGCAGCAACAGCAGCAAACATGAACTTCTTTGCCATCATCTTGGAATTCACTGAAATGAGAATTACAACTCTGAATCAAACTTGATGTTTGGATGCTGCAGCAAATAAACAGAAACAACAAATGAAGTAAATACCTGAAAAACAAGAGCTTGGATTGAAATCAAGCACAAAACTCAGCAGCTTCACTTCAGATATGCATCTGAGGATTCAGGAAATGGAGAATGATTGAAGGGAAAAAAATAAAAAACAAAAAGAAAACTTTGGGAACATGAAAACAAGAGAAGAAACAAAGGATTTGAACGTGAGTTAATGATTGATAGAGTGATTTGTTTATGGGGATTGGAGCAGCATGTTCACAGAGGGATCCAACATAGAGACAAAGATGATGCCAAGGTTTTTGTAGCCTCTCTTGGCTTCTTGTTAGGCCTTGGCGCCATATCTAGTTTAGGGAAAATTCAGTCTTAGTCCTTGAAGATACTAAAAAGTTTTTTTTTATTACCTATAATTTTATCACTTCCTTTTTGTTATGATTGGCATGGAATTCAATATGATATTTTTTTGTGGGGACCAAAAAATAAATACATAAATTTCCCTCCCTTCATTTTTTTTTTTTTTTTTTGCATCCATACACCTGCAAAAAAAAATTTTAATTTATTGCCTCACTATATATATACATAACTATTGTATTTATGATTCTATACATCTAATAAGATATTTAAATGAGAGATTGAAATAAAATATTATGAAATAATTTAATGCAATAACGCATGATTGACGACTTAGGTGTAAATAATTTCAGATTTTTATAAGGGTGCATATGTAAATAAACCCTTGTTGATTAATTTGTCTTTCTATGTTTGATTTGATGGCACTTTGTTAGCAAATAATTAACTACTAATTAAATCATTTTTTCATAAAGAAATCATATGAGCCATGTCATCAAATATCCATTCACTAACTTTATCTCCATATTTTATTAGTTTGGTGAACCTTGAACCCTTCTCCAACTATTTTTCTAATTTCTAAATCTTGGAGGGTGTGATTTGAAATTATTTTATGCAATAATTTTTTTCACTTTAAAAATTCAATTATTTGCAAATAAAAATTACAAGAGAAAAAAAAAATCCTTTTTTTACACCAAAAAAATAAAAGTTGAAGGATAAGACAAGCACAAGAACAAAGAACAAATCCCTTTGCATCACGCCAACCCAATTTGATATTATTTTTGGACTTTTCTTTAAAAAACCCCAAAATTAATGTGCATATTCATCACTAACAAAAATTTCACCACCCAATTATCACATTGGTTAATTTATTAATTAATTAATATTAATTAATCCATAATTAATAATAAGCTTTCATTATCGATAAATCTCTATTTAGGAGACAAATTAAAATAACAATAAAATTAATTACAAAAGTAATAATAATGATATAAAACTCTCACAATCTGTGGACTAACTAATAACCACAATTTAACAATCATGAGATCTAATATATATATATATATATATATATATATATATATATATATATATATATATATATATATAACATGTAATTATGTAATAAATAATAATAATAAAAAATATTATAACGTGCCGCCATTGATGCGTGAGAGAAAAAACAAAGAAAATATATTGTAAGAATAATGAAAATAAATTAAAATGAAATAGAGAGATGTTGACGATTGAATCTTAATTTGTTGGTGTTTGTGATGTTGTTATCAAACTAATGGCCCCCTTTTTATTTGGTCGGCGGTTCGAAAGGACCCATAATATATATATATATATATATATATATATATATATATATATATGGTAACAGTTTTAATTCATTTAGGTATAATGACAAACAGTATTAAACAATATAAAACAGTAAAAAAAATAAACAGTATTTTATACAGTATTAATATAAATAATAGTCATCTGATCATCATAATTCAACTACTCTTGATCAACATTCCTAAAGAATAGTAATCTGTATACTTAGATGATTTATTGTGATATTATATATATAATTTTCATTGTTTCTTATTTTAATTTTATTTTGTAAAATAGCATACATTAATCAATCGCCTATTGGCACCAGATTTTTTATACACGATGTTGGTTTCTTTTTTGTTCTACATGGAGCCAGGGTTGTTAAAAGAAAAAAAGCACATATTATATATATATATATATATATATATTAGTGTTTTATAAAGATATAAATATAAATATTATTTTTACTGTCAAATATACAGAATTATGCCACTTTTCGGACTACTAAGAATGATCAGTAATTTCTAAACTTAAAATTTATTTATTGAACTGCTTCAATTTATTATAATAATTTAGTGATAATCTAGAAAATATGTGGATTAGATTAAGAGTTTACCCTTTATTTAAATGGCTATTGCATAGCATGCTAATTCTGTTAAAAGATAAATTTTAATAATAATAATAATAATAATTGATGGTATATTTTCAAATTTCAATGAATTGAAAAGGTCTGAAGTGAGAGAAGAATGGAAGGTTGACAAGATAGTTTACCTAAATCTTTTAGGTCTCTATACTAAAGTTGATTTATTTTTTTAATATAATACCTATTTATTTCAAAAAAATCTCTGGAGTCATGGAGATGAAGGTACAATTAGATTAATTATTCATTATTAATTTTATCATACGCTTTACTGAAGAAATATTCACTATTAATTATTTATAATGTAAAGTGTTTGTTTTGGTTCTACAATCCACGTCAAAAACATATATTGACAAAAAATTAATAGCTTAACTTATTTGTGTCCTCCGCTTTTGTGTATTAATTTTCAAACTCATCTTTTTAGTAAAGACATGAAAATTTTTTATAAAAAATCACATGCTAATAGATTAAAAGATAATAGTTTTAAAGTGTAATTAGATCCATTTATATTCGAATAAACCATATATATATAGTGATTATACGACAAATTTGAAAATTTTATTATTATTATTATTATTATTATTATTATTCACTCTTTTCAACCTCAAAGCCAAAGAACAAATAACAAATTGTGAAAAAGAAAGCAAAACTTTTTATAAAGTGTTATACTTTATTGTCAATATATATATATATATATATATATATATTACATGTGATTAGAGCTTTTGTGCAGGTATATACCCAAACAAAAATAAAAAATAAAAAATAAAAAATAAAAAGAAAAGAAAAGAAAAGAAAAAGAACCTTGTGATTGTGCAATTGTGGGGTTGCGCAACTTCCCCACTAACTTTTCAAGGTTTGCCCAACTTTCCAAGAATGGTCCACCACTATATCCTTCTCATTTTCTAGATTTTCTTCTTTTTCTCAAAACTCAATATATATATATATATATATATATATATATATATATATATAACTCAAGCTTTGTTATTCATTCAAAATTATATTGTTTTCCTCAATCTTAAATATATTTTTATCAAAAGTATCTATTAGTTAGGATTTTAAATTATTATAATTATAATTAGGGGTGTAAATGATACACCTCTACTCGTAAGCTACTCGGCCTCGACTCGATGAAAACTCGAACTCGGCTCGCTCATGGTCGAGTCGAGCTCGAGTAATCGAACGAGCCGAGTTCGAGTATCTAGATACTTGACTCGAGTGCTCGCGAGCCTAATCGAGTAGTAACATATATATATATATATATATATATATATATATATATATATATATATATTTATGAAAATAAGGGAACAAATTTTCGAGCTCGAGCATAATGTTTATAATTATTTTCGAGCTTAATCGAGCGAGCTCGAGTAGCTCGAATTGTGGATCGAGTCGAGCTCGAGCTATAAAAGGAATACTCGGTCGAGTTCGAGCCGAGTATCGAGTACCGAATTTTCAGTCGAGCTCGAGCTCGCTACTACTCGGCTCGAACTCGATCGATTACACCCCTAATTATAATGTGAAAAATGTATAGAATATGAAATAATAAATTTATGTTATGAAGTTTTTTTTTATAAAATAGACAAACTACTTTTTTTAAAAAAAATACACAAATATAGATTTAATATTTTAACATATTTGTGTCTTCACTTTATATAAATTGAGATTTGAATCTATCTCTCACCTCGGCAAAAACATAAACACCCTACACAAAGGACTCAATGCCAATACACCAAGCGGATCATTTGTATTATGAAGTTACTTCATACATTTATTTTGTTCATTTTGGAAATTTTAAATTATAACATATTTATAAAAAAAAACATAAAAATAAAATCATTAAAATAAAAAAGAAGAAGATGAAGAGAAAATGGGGTCCCTTGATGGATGTCACCACCATGGAAGGCATGGAAGAAAGAATGAAGATGAAGTAGACATGAAGTTGTAGCTTTTTACTCCACTTTGCTCTTTGCTCCATTATTTTGTTATATTCTTCTTTTTGACTGATAAATGGCCATAAGAAAGAAGGAAAGGAAAAATCAACAGCTATCACCACTTAGCATGCCTTAAAAAGGGACACCCATTCAAACCAACTTCAAAAAAGTAGTTAAAAAAGTAGTTAAGTGCTCTATTTATCCTTCTCTACCAAATGATAAATTTATTAAAAAATAAAATAAGTTTGATAGAGAAATCAGAGCAAAAAGAATGATCTTTAGTTACAAGTGTTAGACCATTTGTGTTGGTTGATAAGATTATTATTATTATTTATTATTTTGTCTCTTATATATGAAATATTTAATATTCAAAATTAAATTAATAAAAAACAACCAACTGCATTTTAGTTTATCATCACCGACTCTTCTAGGTGTTTATATCTTTGCGATGAATAGAAATATTAACTTCTCACTTGTGCACGTGTGTCAAACAAAAAAAGAAATAAAAAATATTTTATTCATTATTATTTCTTATCAAATTAAAAAATTATTATTAATTATGTCTACATGCAATTTCAGTGTCAATGTGTTATCTACTTATATATATATATATATATATATATATATATATATATAGAGGATCAATTCTCTATGGACGTCCATAAATAAAAACTCTATGGATGTCCATCATTAGCCGTTGGATTTAGATCC
This sequence comes from Dioscorea dumetorum, assembly GCA_902712375.1. Taxonomy (NCBI): domain Eukaryota; kingdom Viridiplantae; phylum Streptophyta; class Magnoliopsida; order Dioscoreales; family Dioscoreaceae; genus Dioscorea; species Dioscorea dumetorum. Next base: position 33,130 of record CACTHL010000059.1, read on the forward strand.
AACGATTAACATTGATGAACAGTAGTCATTACAGTAAATGTACAGTATTTACTATTTGAAACAATGATGTATAGTAATCAATGTCGGCCGTTGGATCAAGATCCAACGGCTAATGATGGACATCCACAGATTTTTTATCTATGGACGTCCATAAGAAGATATAAATTCTATATATATATATATATATATATATATATATATGGTGTGTGGTATGCTTTAAACAGTGTTTGATTTGTAAGAATTTTGATTATTTTGTGATAATTAGTAAATAGCATTGACTTGACCCCATTAAAAAAAATTGCACCAAAATTTTAGTTCTCCAACAAAATTAATAAATAAAAATAATGGTGAGATTTTGTGGTGTTGGTAGCCAATGTGGGTAACAAAGCAGGACAGATAACTCAATTATTGTGAGTGTTATTGACTAAATTCATCAATGGATTCCAACTTCCCATGTTATCAAAATATATAGTGAGGGTCCCAACTGGATCTTTGATTTATTGGCATGGGATCTTCATGCAATCAAGGGCCCCACTCTTCCAAACATTATCGAGTCATATATGGATCAACTCGGACTAGATCAACCAAGTCTTCTTTACTAAAAGTTAATTCCCGCTCAAACACCACTACTCACAGGAGGAGAACTAGTATTTTATTTTCCTCCCAAATCAAAAACTGAAAATTTGACACTGCAATTTATTTATTTATTTTTGTACGAAATATGAAAACCCCACATGTCAAAAATATGTACAAACATGAAATTAGTTAATTCTGCAACACACTTGTATTTTCACTCTGCATGAACTGAACTGCAAACCCATCTTCTAAACAATGCATGAATACCCTACACAGGAAGCCTAATACTAATGAATCAAGCGGTCATTAACTTGTCCATATTTCTTTAAAAAAAATTCTCACTCAAACATCCATCATCGCATAACTTTATATAGAAAAAAATAGAAATATCAATGTTAATATAGTCCACCAGTAAAGCATAGGAGCTTATGTGAAAGATTGGAAATTCCCACAAAATAATATAAATAGTAGTAGATTGTTCACTTTGTTGAAAAAAAAAATATATATATATATATATAAATAAAAATCACTGTTGTTATAGGATAATTAGTATCTCATTTCTTTCCTTCGTTAAAGATCGAAAGTTCAAATCCTACTTATAATTTATCCACAAATCCTTAAAGAAAAAAAAAAAAAAGGAATAGAAACAGTCACTGTAACCACATAGATGCAGAGACATCAGTGTGAATAATGCATGGAAAGATTATACAAGCTGAGTCATGTGACACACAAGTAGTGTGTTTTGGTTCAGTGGTAACAGATAAAGAGATACACAGGTTGGCATTTAGCACAACCCATGTTTTTCATACAACTTTCATGGCACACTGAACATTGATAAGGTGATGGACATGCATGACAGATCCCACTAATTAAAGTGGTCTCACAACACAGCAGAGAATGGGCAACAATCCAAAGTTGGATCCTTAGTGGACAAAAGCAAGTGGGCACTCAAGAGGAATGGGAGCAAGGCATGATTTTGCAAATCAGATGATAATGTTATCAAAATGAAATAATGATTTGATTGGATGGATGGATGTTTTTCTTTTTTCTTTTTTCTTTTTTTTTACCTGGAAGAAATTGCATGTTGATAATTGAATGAACCAACGTGTTCGCTCTGTTTCAATTTGATCCTGTGCATTGAACCCTGACAGGTTGAATAATTAAAAGATGTTAAAATATCTGCCATTTGTGTATCTGAAAAGAGTAACAAAACCAAAAATTCACCTCTTCTGTATAGATGCTGGAGATGAATGATTCATTCCATATTTGTTTCAATTTGGTCCTGCATGTTCAGGTTAAAGACTAGTAAGTGTTTCCGAAATCCTTGCGAAGAAATAAAGCCTGGTTCTCTCCAGTTGTCAAACTCTATACAGCTACGTGTATATTTAATTTCGTCGGCAAGTTCTCATTAATGAACAAAAAGCAATTCAAGTTAAAATCTATGGAACTATAGAACAAATCCAAGCACAAGCATTCATTTTATTTTATGGTTTAGAACAGGCCTTATAAACGACTTATTTTTCCCTCAGCAAAAATATCCATATAAACATGAATGAAGAACATCAGGTTCATCAGTGACATGTACAACATACAAAGTCGATACTAAAGAATACAAGTACAGAATTAGTCCGTAAAGACACAAAAACAGGGAAATACAATCATGTACATGTATACAAGCCACATATGGAATATGCCATACATTCTCTTTATACACCAAACATTCTCTTCATGAAACCATATAAGATGCACAGTCAACAACTTTGTTTCTCATGAAGTCCTCTAACAGATAGTCATGTTGCATCCTTGTCAAATTGCAAAGGTCCAAAAACTGACATTTAAAGGAAACCAGAAGTTGAACAAAATTCTTACTCTCTCTGCAAATATGGTTAATACTCATCATGCACAACCAGACAAAGCTTTACAACCCCAATACGTAACATATTCTTGATTTTCTCATAGATCTCTACTGCACTTTCTTTTACCGTATAGACTGAATTTTGGATAGGAAACGATCAATTCCAAGGAAACCCAACAAATTTGACAAATCATCTTTAAAGACAGGTAGAAAATTTCTTATTCTGAAGGCATAAATTCATCTTTTCCTCTTTTCTCCAGTTCATTAGGAAAATATACAATTAAAAAATGCTTTATTATATGTAAAATTTAATAATGAATGATTATTCAACAATTCATATAGCTAATTTGAAGCAGGTAAAGTACCATGTCCTTCTGTTTCTTTATCAGTGTTGTTACTAGTATCATGTTGTGCCATTGCTTGAACATTAGTTTTAGGAACATCCAGTGGAACAGATGGTCCAGGAGCAGAAGTTGTTGGTGTTGGAATAGTTGTAGCTGATGGTGATGCAGAAGGAAATGGGAATGGTGTGCCTGGAGCGAAAGCTGCCGTGTTGAAAGTGCCATCTTGCTGAGAATTTGGGCCCATGACTTCCTTGAAAGCTTTCAGTATTGCCTTCCTCTGCAATAAACCAAAAAGATGCCGTCAAACATATTATTGTTTACTCAGGAAATAGAAGATGTACATTCGCAAAATATCAAACCCATACCATGCCGTTATTTGAAAGAAGCCTGTTACCAGTGCATGAATAAAAGATTACATTCACAAGGGGAATATACATGAAGTAAGCTTGTTACTGATCAATAATTTGAAAACATTTACAGATTATCTATATTTAGTTCACCATGATATCAAAACATCTATCTTCAGTGAAATCTATATTTGTAGTAGATTAATGAACATAAAGGTAAATGATTTTGAAGAAATGGAAAACTCATCGCATTATCATAGAAACTGCATTAGAGGGATCAAAATGTGGCATAAGGATACTCCAATTTGAATAACATTATTTTTATTTTTAAAATTTATCTAATAAAGGTCGGTTCAGTGATGGAAGGGATATGTCCATCCATTGAGGGGTAAGTATGTTTACATCATTTGAAGGGTGAATGGATGATCTTATCCCCTTGAAAATGAAGGGATGACCTTTGTCCAGAGCTTCATCTATATCCATCAATGTGAACCCCACACCTGTTTTTCCCATTTCATGGCTCTCATCCCTCCATCTATCATTATCCCTCCAACCAAACACATAAACAAGCAATCTAGATTTCACCATCACTCACACAAACCAAGACATGGGAAAATACAACATCCAAACAATATCAAAGAAGAAAGAACACAGTGTATTAATAGGGTAGTATGCACAACATAATCACAGTGGCAAAATTCATGCAACACATCCTTGACCACCTACTGCCAATCAACGACAAGCAGCCAGGGTAAGAATTGGCAGCAAACCCTAATTTAATCTCTTTGTTCTAAGCTATGATCAAATCCAAATGTTGCAATAAGTTTATAGTTAAGCCTTAATTATAGATGCTTCATCCACCACCATCATTATCACTCCATGTCAGCTATAAGCTTAAACATCATCAATAGGGGTACTTCACAAAACCTCACAGGAACAAATCTTTTAAGAGAACATAATATATACATGTAATTAAGCAGCAAAATCTTGGAATATGACACTGAAAGTCATTTATCAGGTTGTTGTTAGTAAAACCTCATGCAGTTTTGGCATGATGGACAGCAAATCAATGGATTAGCATACCTTGAAAGGAAAAACAGTCTAGTATGTGCTCACCTTTAATCTTGTTGCCATCTGACATGTTAAAATGGAAATGCTATTAGTAATTATCATTAAAGTGAGTAACCGGCAGTAGGAAAATAGACAAACATAAATAGGCATCTCACCGTATTGAATGCTGCCGAAATTCCAATCCCGATCCCAATCCATAAAAATGGTGACGCTCTACAAAGTCTCCATAAACAAGGGAAAGTTTTTGAAATGAAATGCAAAAGGAAACTTCAAATGATACAGAAACCCCTAAATTTTCATCAAATCAACTATATTAAACTATTTTAGCCAAAAAAGGGTAAAAAAGAAGATTTCTTAACATACATTAATGAAGTGGGAGGTGGTGTCAAGATTTGAGGATTGATGGTGGACGATATTCTTTGAACAGTACCCTGGGATGCAACATTTGCAAGATCTTGCATCTCCAATTTCTCAGGAGCTGAAGCAAAACAACAGTAAACAGTAAGTCATAATAGGAACACATTAAATTAAAAGCACCGGTATGTGATAATGACGATGCGATAATGATGCAAGTATGATTAGAATTAGTACAATGTAAGTCCCCAAAAAATCATTCATAGGTTGAACATCAAAAGCGATGCTTGATGTATGTGTATATCTGCATATACAGGTTAAAATTGCCCCATAAATTGTCACCATGGATTACTTAACCATTATATTACACCACAAGCTATAAATGTGCTATACACTACCACAGACTCTTTCACTTTTTTTTTTTTTTTCTTTCCAAAAACCAGATACTGCAGTATGATGACAATAAATTCTACTCATTTGACCGCTTCCCCCTATGGATAATTAATAAAGATGTTAGCTTTCGCTAAAAAAGTGAATAACTTGAGCTTTTTCGCCCAGCCAATACTTTCCAATCCCAAACCAAATCTCAAATTCACAGTTCCATCTCACTCCAAACCCTTCTAACTATTCTAAACTAGGCGCTGGACCTTCCATTCTACAAACCAAGGTAATGCAGAGTTCTAAAATTCATAAAGATTAGAACTTTAATTCATAGTTGAACAAAAGCATAAAAAAAAAAGAAGCAATTCCCCATTCTCGCTGCGGCCAATACAACAACTATTTCAATTCCCAACCAAACGATACAATCATCATCCAACACAGCAAAAGCAATGCACAATTCCAACAATGCAATAGTCCACAAAACTAACATCAGAAAAGAGATACCTGTTCCTGCGCGGCGTCTCCAGAGCGAGACAACACGCCGTGCTCTCCCAGTCGGGCAAAACGGCGCCCTCGGAGAAGAAAAGCCTCCAGGAAGAACAGGAGGCCTAGCTGGGAGCAAGGAAACAGTCTGCATTCCCATCACAGCCAAGAAGAATCGACCAACAGGCTATGGATGGGAAGCAGCAATGACGCAAATATAAAACAGCGATCAAGTGTTCGACGAAATGCCAACGCCTCTGTTTCACATGGGAGCATTGCAAAGCGAGGCATAATCATAATAACAATAATAATAGTAAATAAAAATGATAAGCAAGTACAAGGATCACGAGGAGGAGAAGGCCATGATTGGTCAATGAGAAGAAGGAGGAGGAGGAGAAGGAGAAGGGAATCCCGAGGAGTTCTTGGCTTCTTCTTCTTCTTCTTCGTTTACTGCGCGGAGACTGCGGTGAGTTTCTGTGGAGGTTTTGCACGTGATCTATTATTCATGGCATTTGAGGAATTATTATTTCAGAATAATAACATTTAGGAATTATTAGAAATGTTGAATTATTTCATGGCATTTGAGGAATTATTATTTCAGAATAATAATATTTAGGAATTATTACAAGTGTTGGATTATTAAGTCCTTCGCATCTGTATTAATGATTATGGTGTTATTATATACTCCCTCTCTGGTCCTATTTACATGTTTTCTTGCCTCACATCTGGATTAATGGTTATGATATTATATATTTTTTATGGTTTTATTTTGATGCATGATTTAAAGTTTTTTTGAGTTTTTTATTTATAATGTATATTTAAAAAATCAATGAAACATTAAATAATGTTTTTAATTTTATCTTTTTTATTTTTAATATACTATTATATTCTTTGAAAAGTTTAGTTAAAGTCAACATGTAAATAGAACCGAATGAGTATATATATATATAAGCTGCGAGGATATAGATATGTTAAGATATTAACGCTATATTTATGCAAGCTCTTTATGTTGTTTATCTACATTTCTTTAAAAAAAAATCCTCAAAGAAATCATTTTTACTCACTAGTTGTCTCTTTGCCTATTGATATTGGAATTTTTCCATATAATATTCATTTTGAAAAAAACCTGAGACCAAATCCCAAATCCCACTCAAGGTGAAAGTACATATACTTGTTGAGCTTACTCTAAACTTATACACATCTCTGACACTCACTTGTCACATTTCATAAAAAAAAATCATTTTTATTTACATATCTCTATAATTTTGTTTGAGAGTAGTCCCAAGGACTCAAAAGACAAATTTACTGAATGAAAAAGAATTGCTTAATCTTAGGTAGTGTTTGGTATGAAATTTTTAAATATTTTTTTATGAATGCGAATTCCAAATAACATAAATTCCTTTGCACGATAAACTCATGAATATTTAATTCTCTTGCTTCACTTTACAAAAACTATTTACGCGAATATGTTATTAATACAAAGGAATATTTTATTTCTTTGTTTAGTGCAGAAACAAGATCCCCGAAGTATAAATGATTTTCCAAAATAACTCATAAATAATAAATTATGAAAAAACAGCAATTAACTCAAGTTGCTTCTTCTTCTCCAAAATGATCAAATATTATAAAATTAATTAAACAATTATCTTGTTCCAAATAAACCCATAATTTCAACACAAACGCATTAACATAAATAAGTTTAATTTCTTTCCCCATTTTTTATACCTTTTTTTTAGATCTTCTACCAATAACACGGCAATGATCATCATTGCTAAAAAGTATATTTAGACCTCCAAAAAGAAATTATCAATATTGTTATACATAAAAAAATAAAAAATAAGAAAACTTATAACAATAATAATAATAATAATAATAATAATAAGTTATTACATGTAGCCTTCAAGGTACAATGAGAATGGAGAAGATTTTTAGGATTTTATAATAAAGAGAATGTAATGGAAGAAATAGAAATTGGAGGTGTTTTTGGTCATTTTAATTATGTAACTTCATTCCCATGCCATGGGAATAAACTATACCCAACCTCCTTCATGGAATGTAGAAAATCCTTAATCATGGTAATAATTATGAATTCCTGTAAATAAATAATTCATGGAAATATTTTCATTAATTTCATACCTTCTACATGCAGCTTTTCTCACTCAAATTTATACTTTCAACATTGATACGAAGAGTGCACCATTTGTTTACTCAGATGCAAAAATTGACCAAATATTTACCGGGTCATCGACAAGAAATCACAGCATCAGTAAGTTCCTATTTCCCGGTTTAAGTAGTCAACAAACATTCTCTTCGCACTATCTGCATCAGAAGGCGGCGGAGGCCCGCTCAAGCTTGATTGCCCTGTTAACTTTATGAATGTCCGCCGAAGGTTGCGGAGCTCTGGCAGTCCGACTGCCCTTTGAATATTAATGTAGGTTGCAAGTCAAGGTTAATCAAACCATAATGATGTCAAAATGAAATAATGAAAGCAACAAGCCAAAGATCGAAACTTATAAAATCGTGGAAAAGGATATGGTTGGCAATTGTTGGCCAAGTGAAATTCTACCCACTGATCCCCCGAGTCCCCTCGATTGTGCTTCCACAATTGCATTAACCACCTCCTGCGACAATTCAGTACATGTTTCTCCAATAAGCATTAGTTTGCAACAAAGAAAAAACAAAAAAGAAAAAGAGGACATTCCATTCGATAAAATTGAACGTACTTGTGTTGCCTTGTCCATCACATATAGCGAATTTGCCTCAGTTGCATGTGCCTTAACAAGTTCAAGATAATCAGTGCGTTACCACTTGCAAGTAAAAGGATTTACGCACAAACATCCCAGAATGCATACATATGTGACACTTCAATGACAGAAAGTGTTCGTTTATATAAACACACACATTTCAAGAGCCATGAGCCTAATCTAAATGACATCTCATTGGTGCGCCCCATGTTTCAAACAGAATTTGAGATTTTTCTGGATAGATTTCATGTGTTCCCTGTAATTGTGAACACTCCTACAGTGATTGGTAAGAATTGCCAAAGTTGGCCATCTATCTTGCAGAAACTTGATTAAACTACTAAGCAAAGGTAATTTTCCATCAGTATGTATAGATAGGTCTTCTATGTTTGCTGGCAATTAATGACTTCCAATAAACCATCTGTAAACACCTTTAGGATAAGCGCTGACTAGACCAATTGCTTTATTATTAAGACCCATAATTATCTGAATTACAAATTTACATAGCACATGAAATGAAAATTACAAACAAGCATGACATAGGATACCGCGTGCAGCTTGTTTGAATATATAATGCCATTGTACTTACAGTTTGTGTGGCAATAGTTGGCTGGAGAACTCTAATATCTCTTGTTTTTGAATCCACCTTCCTGGTCAAGTAAGAAACTGCCTCAGAAATGACCTCTGACGTTTGCTTTATGCCATCTACACCAGTAAGTAGGAAAGCAAAAGATATCAGCAGAAAACATTGCCATGCAAAACATATATAAGAAATAGATGAAGCTGGCCGACAAGTGAAATTGTCATTTGGTCTTTTCATGTGGTCGACAAAATGTTAAACCCAGTGAAAACTGAGAAAAGAGACAAAGATATCTGAAAAATTCTTAGGTAAATAAAAAAGCAAGCTTGTTTCTAGAATGTTGGCATCCACTTTCAAGCAGAGAATCCCCAATTACCTTTAGAAGGAAATAATTCAAAAAGTGGGGAGTCCCAACGGTTTCGTTTATCTGGCTTCTCAAATCTCCTGACTAGATCATCAAATCTGTCCACAAAAATTCCCAATAATTTCTTTCAGGACCAGAAACAACCAGGCTATTCATTATGAACAGGATCCTAAAAGAATCCTGCTAAGAAAGAAAGTTTTTTTTAAGAGAAGCAGAAGTGCTCACATAACCACATCATACGAGGATTCTCCTTCATCTGTGCGATTCTTGTTCCATTCCCTACAAATATTTTCTTCTGTGTCACAAAAAAGCTGCAGTGCAAAAGTAAAAAGACAAACTGGTTAAAAATGGAATTGCATAACAAAAAATAATGAGGAAATTGTTAGACATGGATATTTACAAAAAAGGTAAAAAGAATTTGGCAAAATATTCTGATAATTAGTTAAGTAATAGATGAATGAGTATGGTACAATACAGCAGAAGGAATTATTAATGCTGGATGATAAGGAGAAATTTCAAAAATTCCAGTCCATACTATAACCAAAACTAGCGATAATATCTAACTCATCCTTCAATTGTATGGGAGACATAGCAAGTCATCAAAGCAAAAGTAAAGACTGTCATCTTAAAATAGAAGTAGGCCCACAGGTAAGAGCTGTCAGATAAAAGGCTACCAAAGATGAGTTTATCTTATGCAGTTAAAGGATTTTGTGAAGGACTTGCGATAATATGTCACACTATAATTATATAGAAACTTGATGCTAACGCTAATTACCACACAATATCTTATCCCAGCAGCTCGAGCTAGACACCATAGTTCATATCTATAACCCTGAAAAATAACAAAATAATTAAATAAATACAATGGGATGAAAAGAAAAAGGCATTAAATAATAAGAAATACAAATTAAAAAATTTAGTTGGTGAAAGAAAAACAGCCACACCATATACCAAGTGCTTGCATCAAATGGAAAGGGGAAACAAAGAAGGTTCATAGGAACAGAAATGAATCAAAAGCCATAATAGTAGAAACATTCAAGTGCAACCGAAAAAGACTAATTAAGCAATATACACAATGAATGACCCATGCGTTCCATTTTATGAGTTTACACCAAGAGTGGAGTCATGATTCCAAAAACCCACAAAAAGCATTCTCCATGTTACATTTAAACTATTGTCATTAATTTACTAAAATCATATCTAAAAGCCCAGAGCATATCATAACAATTCTTAAGGCAAGAATAAGTAGCATAAATAACTTGCCAATCCCATCTACCAATGCATGGGGAAAAGCACACCTTAGTTCTCAAGAAAACTTACATATCCTGATCACCTAACGAGTGGATTTATGTCCCATTAACATTGCGTAAACAAGGACAATAACATCATACATCCTCCTTTAATAGCAAGTGAAAATTTTGATGCAATAATTTGAATATCCTCTATATCACAAGCATCAATCTTCAGCTCCAACTTTTCATCTGGTGTCTCAGAAAATAATATGAAGTAGCTATAAATTATTACACGACAGATTTCAGAGGATTGAAAGGTTTTCCACAAATCCCACAGCCTATAATTGGAAAAGCACCCAACAGCCCTTTTCAAAATTAATTGCCAAACAAACCAGCTCAACCTTAACAACTCAAAGAAGGGATAAAAGAATAGTCATATGATATAGAATATCACCAAATACTTCAGTAGCAAAGCAGTGGCAAATTCAAGAAGTGTGCAATGAGTCCTCACCTTAATGTTGTTCAAGGAGTCAACAATTATAATACTGTCTTTAGACAATGATCTGTCAACTTCGGATCTCAGAACTCCCCTTAAATTCTTCTCCACAGTCATATCTATAAAAATTTAAACGAACAAACAAATAGATTATTATTTGAGTCAAATTTTCCACATAGAAATTCCAAATATCAACTAAGATCAAATACCTACGTCAACATTTAACATATGAAAAGCCAAAATCACATGTCCAATGATACGGAAACAAACATGTAAATTTAGGGATTCAAAAAGAACCAATTTTTAATTAGACAATTGAATTAATTTTCGAAGATCAATCAAAACCAACAAGAATGAAAACTAATCGAAACAGATGAAGATCAATGGTGCAAGGGGGATCACCGGCGTAGCCTTGATTGCGGCCAAGGTGGAGGGAGGTCTCGTCGATGATTCTAACCATCGGCTTGGGTTCCACGGCAAGGAGAGTCTCCGATAGGCAGCTCGCAGCCATTGACTTACCACTGCACGGCTGCCCGCAGACAACCACGAGTGCCATGCCGGAGATCAAAACCCTTCTCCGGCGATCGAAACCTCAAGAAAAATGAAGTAAAAAAAGAGCGTAATTTTCGCATTGGTTTCGATCGCTGAACCAAAGAGAAGAATAAATCCCTTGTCCTTCCGAACCGGACCGGAATTAATCGAACCGAAAACTGAACCGAAACGGGTTCGCTAATCAGGTTTTTTATTTATTTATTTATTTATTTGTGGTTCTTTCCCGTATATACCCTTTCCTCTCAGTTATAATTACAAAGGGATAATGCTAAAGTTTAGTTTCTCTATTATAGGGAAATAATTTTTTATTTGTTTAATATTTTTGATATTTTTTCCCTATTATGCATTTTATAAAATATTTATCCCTCTCTCTCTACCGACTACTAGGTTTTTTGTTAGGGCTACTGACATGGCATTAAACAATATTAAAATTTATTATAATATTATTAAAAATTACTAAAATTGATTAAATTATTAAAATGTTATTAAAATTTTAAAAATATTTAACATAAAATAATAATTTAATATTTATATTTTTTTTATTAAATAATTTCTCTAATTATACAATAATGAGTTACATAAAAAAATTATATTTTAATGTATTGATTTCGTAGCTATGGATTGTAAATTAAAACATAAATTCTTTTATGACATATAACCCCCTGTTGTATAATTAAAAACTTTTAATAAAATAAACATTTATAAATATAAACATAAAAATTACTCACTTTAAATTATAATTTATTATATTATTATTGTGTTAAATATTTTTGAAATTTTAATAACGTTTTAATTATTTTATCGATTTTTTGTAATTTTAATAATATTATAATATAATTTTGTAATATTTTAATATTATTTAATGTTGTCAGGGGACATGAATTTTTCTCAAAACAAATAATAGAGGAGTCTCTTGAATAAGCACTTTTTCTACCATTTTGATTATCTAATATTTTTCAATAACTTTAAGTCATTTTAGTTTTGTAACAGGAAATCTTAGTCCTATTACTCGTGGATGTTAAGTTTGCCTTAAAAACAAGTAAAATAATGTTTAAAAAAAAGATAAAATTATCATTTTAATCTATAAACAAACAGGTTTGTGCCATTTTGGTCTCTTTAGTATTTTTTCGATATCTTTAAGTACATAAAAATTATGATTTTTTAAATAATAATTTAAAATAAAAATGCTACCAAATCAAACCCAATGTCCTTCAACTAGAGGACTAATATTTTCAATTTTCAAAAACTAAAAAGACTTCAAGATACCCAAAAATACTAGAGGGACCAAAGGCATAAACGGTATTTTATTAAGGGGCTAAAAAGGTAATTTCACCATTTCACACTGGTCATTGAAAAATTTAATAAAATAAATATATTAATATGTATATATATGTGTGTGTGTGTCACTACATAACAAAATATATCACTATTGTTAAATTACTAGATTTTTGAAATATGTTGTTTTGCATAGAACCATGGGATGTAATAAATACAATTACTGAAAAAATAAATTATTTATTCAAGCAATCTAGTTTTCTAAAAAATACAATTACTCGTTGAGTTTCATTACAATTCAAAATATTAGAATATAATAAACAGAACAAAATTTTAGAATTATTTATTTCATTTTATGAAAATTACATATATTTTTCCTCCTGTGAAGAAACCACTACATGCATCATTGATAAGCCATGAAGTGTGACTACAAACAATAATAATTAATTAATTAATTAATTAAATTATAATGTACTTAGTGATGGTGCTCAATGGTTCCAACTTTCTACCAAATTAATTTTAGTTTTTTCCCCCCCTTTCTTATATTTTTCTTATTATTATTTTTTATTTATTAATTAGTATGTTTATTTTAAGAAGGTGGTAGGGTTTAATAAGAGTATGTTTGGAGTTGATGTTCATCTTTAATAATGGTTTCCAACCTTCTGCCAACCTGCCTGTAATGTAGTAAGGTGACACATATGACCCCCCTCCATATGCATGCCCACTTGGGAGCATTGCATCTCTTAATTCCCCTTTTCTTCTTTTCTTTTTTTTTTCCCTTTTTCTAATTATTTATTTATTTTATTCATTTGTTTATTCATAACTATTATTGTTGTTATTATTATTATTTTATTTTATTTTATAAAATAAAAAAAATTACGGTAATAATTTTTTATTTATTAACACCAGATCTCTCTTAGAAAATGGGTTCGTATCTCAATGAGTGCAAAATAGATCAAATGTTAACTTCACGTGTTAATTCACCCATTTTGTTAAAATAAAATACAATAAATCATTTTCAATTAAAAAAAATAAGGCAAAGTAAAATAAACTAAATAATATACCACACTAGTCCAAGTACAAAACAGTAAAATAACCAATCAGAAATATTATTTTTTATTTTAAATTTAATTAAATAAATTTTACTCAAATTCTTAAAAAATATATATAAGTTTGGATTTTATTTATTATTATTAACATTTATCAAAATAGAGGTCTAGCAATTATTGCTTTTGGACTATAAAGGTAGACAAAAAGAGGAACTAATGCATGGGAATGTCCAAGTGAGTTCTCTTTCAAACAATACTTTTTTTTATTTTTTTTATTATTTATTTATTAATCAATTTAATCACTATATCTTTGCCCTTGTTTTTTTGCTCCAATGGTTTTCTATGATCCTATTTTGAAGGCTAAGTTTGAGGAATTCTTTCACTAAAGAGAAAGTGAATCATTGCTCTTGTGGGAGCTGTGATGAATGAAAGAAGGACAAGAACTTCACAAAGTCACCTTTATTATTATTATCATCATTTTGCATCTCTCTTTCACTCCTTTATGTCTTTGTCTTTTCCTTTGATTTCATTTCATCCATGAATTTCAAGCTAACATGTTTCAATGTTTTTGTAGACTTTCATTTCACTTCATAGGCATTGTTATTGCTATATTCTTCAAATAGCTACTTATATATATATATATATATATATATATATATATATATATATATAAAAACCTGTGTTAGGAATATACACTGATATGGAGAGTAACCGCAAACTCAATAACATCTATATTATCATTTTGTGATAACGGTAGGATTTGATTTGGGGGTTTTCCTGAAACAAACACTCTCACAGGAGATCCGATACCAATAAACAAAAAAGTCGTTAATAATTATTTATATATTTTCATAAAATCATGTTTATTTATAGATCTATGAAAAACATACTTATTTATTTATAATTTTTATGTTTAAAAATTAACCCACAATATTTAATTGAAATAAGATGATAAATAATAGTTCATTTTTTTTATAAGGCTATTATTTGACTTCACACGCATATACACTTAATATTTCCTCACTTGTTAATTAATAAATAGAATTACGAATATACTTTTATAAAAATCATATTTACTTATAGATCTCTGCAAAACGTTTTTATTTGTTATGTATATTTTTGCTCTAGAAACTTAATTTACAAATTGCATGAAAATATAACTGGATCTTTTTCTTCTGCTTATTTTTTTCAGAAATTAAATAGAACAATATAGCAAATGATGACTTATTTTTATAGTGCAAGCAAATATCATTTTTTTAACGAGCATATGCACAATTATCCTTTTTTTTGGTGGTGTTGGATGTTATTTTTTTTTATTATTATTATTTTATTTTTGATAAATAGAATACAAACACTTCTGGATGTGGATGTGCACAGATGTGAAACAAACTCAACAAACACATATACTCTTATCTTTCATGTCAGAGTCCTTTCACCATATACCAATAAATCAAGAGGCTATTTGGACATTACAGTGCAAATTACTTCTTCATCAAATAGTATTGATAGTTTCACATTAGTTAATTATGTCAAAAAAAATTTTCGGTGTAAATTTTTTTGATCTTTTTAATATATACACATATATATAATTTTCTTTTAAGTGATATGATGGCTTTATGGTCAAATAGTTACATGTTTTATGAATTATTTTGTTCCATGCTGCAGCCTTTCTTTTTGTGTTATATATATGCCATGCTTGGCAGCTTTTCTTTTTCATCAATGGTGGTGGCAAGCATGTAGGATACTACTACATATGCTCTCTCTTCTCTCTTTTTACTTTTCCTTTCTCATTGTTTAGCCATTCTTTTCTTTCAAGCATTCCTCCCCCTTTTTAAAGAACCATCAAACTTTCCTTCTTTTTTTGTTTTTTTCATCTCTTTCCATTGTTCTTAAGACCAAGAACATGTTTGTTTGATTTCAAGCTTGTGTGTGTGTGTGTGTGTGTGTGTGTGTGTGTATTTATTAACTTGAATTTTCAGGTAAGACACAAATGGACAGTGCAAACACAAGAAGTGTAGTCGATCATGTGCCATCAGAAGTACTCGACAGAGATGCATCATGGAAGGATTTTGATACGTCGACAGACGCAATTTCCTTCGGCTTTGCAGCGACCGCAATTTTAATCTCGATGTTCCTCTTGATGGCGATATTCGAACATCTGATTCGGCCGAGAGTTTTCTTTTCGCAACAACAGAGTGATCAAGGATCAATGCAGGCAGTTCTAAGACATGGTTCTAATCAGCAGCATTCACCGGCAAAGTTCAGGTGTTCTTCTTCTTCACAAGTAAGTTCTTCTCAGTCAGTTTTTTCGTATTTCGTATTTCGTATTTTTTTTTTTGGTTAGTAAGCATTTTGTATGTAATGACAGGTTGAATCGCCGAACCGATTGAATTATCCGGTGCTGATGCCGGGGCAGCGATGTCCTACTTATTTAGCTCAACCGTGTCCGCTTCCTTGCCGGCGAGAAGGGATTCAATGGCCTTCTCATGATCATTACTCTGTTTCATTTCAATAGGAACACATTGTATAGAAACTCAGTGCTTTGTTGGTTCAATTGATTTGATGAATATTCTACTCTTTTGAATTTCTTTGTTTTGAATGAAGATTAATTAATGATCAGAAGAAAAAAAACACTTTTAAAGTCTATTTACTGTTAATCTGCAGAAATCTTTTAAGCAAAGTTGTATGTTTGGATTGAATGATAAACAATCTAGTTGGAATTTCTTCTTCTATGTTCAGAATGAATTGAGTGAAATTATGAACTATGATTGAAGAGAATGAATGAGAAAAACAAATTATTGATTGAAACTGCAGAGATTGAACTTTGATGCTTTTAGTGACAATGAAAAAGTTGGTGCTTGTAAATCACTAGACAGAATGACAATGAATGGAGAATAAGTATGTATTCCCTTGGGCAAACACCATTGAAGGGTCTCAATCCATTTAGCAATCTTCTTCTTCTTTTTTTTTTTTTTTCTTTTTCTGTGGGATAAAAGGTTCCTTTTGATGTGATTGAATTTAACTTTAATTTATATAAGTCTCAAGTCCTCTAAGTCTTAATTCAATTATAAACTATACTGTATCTAGTTTCTAAATCAGTAAAGAAAGTAGTATCATAAAAAAACAAATATCATGAAAAAAATTACCTTTTAAAAACAGTAAAGCTTTTCTTTTGTGTGTTTTTTTCAACAAATGAAGCATGGAATTTTTTTATTTCATACAATTAATTGACTCAAGGGGTAAAATGGTCATGTTCAGAATTTAGGTGCATGAGGAAGGGTATTTCTTAGGGATTAGGCTTTGGGGGTTTAGGGTTGGGATCGAAAGCTTATATGATGTTAAAGTTACTATTTTACCCCTGGCTGATGATTACGTGAATATTCTCGCATTTGATAAAAAAAAAAATTATGAAGCTACATGAAATGAAATGATAAACTCTTATAAGGAATTAACTCTCTATGCATCTCATCTCCTCAAGGGCTAAAATAGCCACCAATGTAATTGAAGAATCAATCTTGAGATTCAACTTGAAAAAGTGATTATAAAACGATGATTTTACACAATGGTTATCACTTGAAAATTTGGTTGTCTCTTTGTATGTCTCTAATTTTTATGGACATGTCAAAAATGTCTAATCACTGATGGTAGCTGCATTGTATTTTAATTTTATCATCCATATCATCCACAGCATATATTATATTGCCCGGTTATTATCCTTACAACTCTATTCTTACTTCTTTGTATCATCTCCAAAATAATAATGATAATAATAATAATAATAAAACTCTAATTGTTTTTTATACATAAATAAAATAAAATAATTTTATTTTATTTTTCGGTTTATTAATGATTTATATCATGCATGGCTTGGTGCTTTTTGGCCATTCAATATTAAGAAATATTTTTTTCATTATCTGATGAGTTCCTTATCTCAAAGCGATACGAACGGCTGAGATGAACGGGCAGGACCCAGACAGTTGACGTGGCTAAGTAGATGCGACGTCATCCTTTTTCTTCTTTTTTTCTATCTTTTGAGCTTCTCCTTCCCTTTTGCTTGCCATGTCTCCAATGGCTTTGGCTTTAGGAGGGGCGCTCTCCTGCTTTCCTCGCCTCCCATGCTTCCATCTCTCGTCTAAGAAGAGGCTGGTAGCTGCCGGAAGCTCAACCATCACTTGCCGGGCTTCTACAAGTGGAGATTCCTACCCTTTTCCAGGTAATCTCCTTATTGAAATTAATTTATAGTAGTGTGGATAGATTTGATTTAATTTCAAGGTTTTAAGTTGGTGACAAGAGAGAGAGAAGATTATTGTGGTATCTTGGTTTGTCGTTGTTGTTGTTGTTGTTCTTGTTGTTTGTGAACATTATAGTTAATGCCATAGAGAAGGGTTGAGAATCACACTAATCTCCATGTGAAATCAATCCTCAGTAGTGTGGGTAAGTTGAATTTATGTCCGAATTGTTAATCTGGAAACAATTGAAAGAACAAGATGATTGTGGGTTATTGTTTTGTTGTTCTTGTTGTTTCAGAAAATTTTTGTTAATGCCATATGAAAATATTAAGAGAAGGTGGTTGCAATATCTTGGTATGTTCTCGTTGTTGAGAACATTGCAGCTAATGCCTTATGAAAAGTTGATATATCACACTGGTATCAATAGTGCTTGGTAATGTGAGAATTAATTGAATTTATAGTCAAACTGTTAATGAGTATAAATAGAAAGAGAAGATGATTGTGTGGTCAAGTTAAATGACAGTATGATAAGGTTGAGGATAACAATGTGGTTGTTTTTCTTGTCCCTTTAGATGTAGTTATATGGAGGGGAAACCTAACTCATTTGTGATTATAATCTGTTGATTTTTGTGCCATTTGCATTTGTTTCTAACAAAGGACTAATTGCAAATTTTGATTTTTTTTCCCCTTGAGATATCATCTTACTAGAGCTGTAATTTGGATAAATACTTTGTGTCCATTGGATCCTCCACTCTCTTTTATGGAAGAATTACTTGTCCTCGTCATATCAATTCCACTGTTTTGGTTTTAAGAAAAGTAATAGGTGGATAGTCAAATTGTCAATTTCCTTCACGTGAGTTGCAACCCTTCTCTTGGTCCCTATGTCAGGTTTCACAGTTTGATGCTTTTACTCTAACTAAGATATTGTGTTCAGGGAAGCCAGAAGCAGACGTTATAGTGATTGGAAGTGGTATTGGTGGACTATGTTGTGCTGGACTTTTAGCTAGATACAAACAAGATGTTCTCGTCTTAGAAAGTCATGATCTTCCCGGTGGTGCTGCGCATTCATTTGACATAAAAGGTTACAAATTTGATTCTGGCCCGTCCTTGTTTTCTGGATTTCAGTCAAGAGGCCCTCAGGCAAATCCTCTCTCACAGGTCAATATCTAATATTGCATAAAAATATCATTGTGTATTATGAGATTATTTGATGCAATTTTATTTTTATTATATTCATTTAGGTTTTGGATGCACTGGGAGAGTCTGTCCCATGCACGTCTTATGATTCATGGATGGTTTACATTCCTGAAGGTGAGTTCTTGTCACGGATAGGACCGACAGAGTTTCTAAAGGTTAGTTCATTTAATTTTATTTTTTTGGCTTGTCATGCTTTTACAAACGGAAAAAGAACTAGATTATGTAAATGAAAGTGAGTGGATTTTATAAGACAATCTCTGAATAACAGCATTTATTCTTGAATTCTTTTGTGGTTTTGTTTTGACTTTGTGGAAACAGATGACTCGGTGCCTCTGCCATTGTTATCAAGCTTCACACTCGATATAATTTCATTAATTCTTCTTTGAATTATCGTAGCAAATATGAATTTCATTGAGCAAACTTTCTGTGCATTTTCATACAGGATCTTGAAACACATGTTGGTCAGAATGCAGTAAATGAATGGAAAAAACTTCTCGTGAGTGAACTTTGATCTATTTACATTTCACCTGTGTTGCATGTCCATAATTTTGCAAGAAACAGTGTGCATAAATAGTGGCAATTCAAGTTCGCACTGGCGTCACTCAAAGAAGACACCATTACAGGATGCAGTTATGCCGATATCTGCTGCTGCAATGGCATTACCACCTCTTTCTATTAGAAGTGATATCGGTGTTCTCTCAACAGCGGCTGCTAGATACGCTCCCTCTCTTCTGAAGTCGTTCATCCAAATGGGGCCTCAGGGAGCATTAGGTGCTACCAAACTGTTAAGGCCTTTCTCAGAGATCATTGATTCACTCGACCTTAAAGACCGTTTCATTCGTAATTGGGTAGATTTATTGGCTTTTCTATTAGCAGGAGTAAAGTCTAATGGTATTCTTTCAGCAGAAATGGTAATTACTACTTCATAATTTACTTAAAAGATTTTATTGTAGACTGAATTAGAGGGTGTCTGTGTTATGCTTTGCGGATCTCTGGTTTATGATTATTCTTTCTTTCTTTCTTTCTTTTTTTTAAAAAAAAAAAAATCTGATTCCTCTGTATTTCATTTCTCAGATTTACATGTTTGCAGAATGGTATAAACCGGGATGCTCGCTTGAGTACCCTCTTCATGGAAGTGGTGCAGTGGTGAATGCTCTTGTTCAAGGTATGCAAAAATTCGGGGAAGACTCGGATTAGGTACTCATGTTGAAAAAATCATTGTCGAAAATGGGCGAGCTGTTGGTGTCAAGCTAAGGACTGGTCATGTAAGCTGAAATTGGTAGAGCTTGAAATTTCTACAACGAAAATTTTACTGAATTGGAATTTTTTTTTTCCTGTCAAGACTGTTCGTGCAAGGAAAGCTGTTGTTAGCAATGCATCAATGTGGGATACATTGAATCTTTTGCCTGATACTGTCGTCCCAAAATCATACCGAGATAAGATAGAAGCAACTCCCCAGTGTGAATCATTCATGCATCTGCACTTGGGTTTTGATGCAAAGGTGGGCTAACTGATAATGAAATCCTACTTGGTGTTCATTTTTTTTTATGTTACAATTGACTGTTCTCGGGCTGTTTTAATGCACAGATGGCTCGCGAAAGCCTAGGAATCCATCACATTGTGGTCAATGACTGGAGTAGAGGAGTTGATGCCGATCAAAATGTTGTTTTGATATCTATACCGAGTGCGCTTAGTAAAGATTTGGCACCGGCTGGGAAACATATCTTGCATGCGTACACCCCAGGAACTGAACCTTACAAGCTATGGGAAGGACTTGATCGGCAAAGCAGAGAGTATAAAACTCTAAAACGAGATCGTTCTGAGGTGCTTATGCTTCAACATTAATCTTGTTCTGATGAAACACTACTCATTTTGGTAGCTTTGCAGGTAATGTGGAAAGCTGTGGAGCGTGTTCTTGGTCCTGGCTTTAGCCCGGACAATTGTGAGGTGAAGTTGGTCGGAACACCGCTAACTCACCAGCGGTTTCTGAGAAGAAATAGAGGAACATATGGTCCCGCTATAGAAGCAGGAAAAACCGTATTTCCAGGGCATTCAACACCCATCCCTCAGCTTTTCTGTTGTGGTGATTCTACTTTTCCCGGGATCGGGGTTCCCGCGGTTGCTGCAAGTGGTGCCATTGTTGCCAATTCACTAGTTTCAGTCGCCCAACACTTTGAGCTGCTTGATGCTGTCGGAATTTGATTTCCGCTGTAATTTTCATCATTCAATACAATCTACTCTTCATTGTGACCTGTGAAATATGAACGATACACCGATACAAATTTACATAAAGAGTTTACCAAATGTTTTCTTGCGACCAGCCATGAATTTGTGGACAAGAAATGTACTCTGCTCACTTTGCAAACCAGAAACACAGAAATCAGGATTGCAACACATAAATCCAATATATATATATATATATATATATATAGAGAGAGAGAGAGAGAGAGAGTTCCCCAGAGTGTAGAAACAAACAAAGACCTGGCGTTTCACAAACAACTAAACTGATCCACAGGCTGTCTCTGCGTCTAAAACAAGCTCCATGCAAAGACAAGCACCAAATTAAACGAATCATTATATTGGAAAATAGGAAGGAGCACCAAAATAAAAACACAAGCTCCCACACCTACAGACGTTAGAAGGTTTGAGGACAATATGATACACACATGCAGCTAAGGTTTTGATTGTCAATTGAAGCTATGCTTATGAGCAGCTGAATTACAGAAGTTGCCTGATCCATACATCTCCTCCATATGTCCGGAGTTTGTGCACCGAGACCCCATGGCCAACGGTGGCCTGAGACAGTACATACCTGTTGGCTGTGGATATGGTTGCTGGTACCGTATCAATGCACCAAGCGCAAACCGGCTGCCACTGCCGGGGTACACACCGGATGTTAATGAATGTTGTCTCTGCAATGACTCTGATTGTTGAGGAAAATGATGATGTTGGTGGTGTTGCTGCTGCAAGTTGTTGCCGGTGCTTGTCTGGCTTCTCAAACTACCGATGTTTGGCGTGCTACGAACTCTATGCATGCCTCCACCACCACCGGCCCTGCCACTAGAAAGACCACCAAGCCCCATTGTTGACATATCAATTGTGGATGTCGGCGAAGTGCATGCAGATGATGACAATGTGAATACAGAGTGCTGTATGGTAGACTTAGCCTGAGGCATAATGGGAATGCCATTGATAGCATCGAGATATCGTTGCTCTGGCGTGGCAGCTGCAGAGGGTGAAGAAGAGGAGGGGAACAAGAAAATGCGGAGGCGTGGTGAGCCACAGCCGGCGGAAGGAGACCGTGGCTGGCGATCATGCTCATCGAACATGTACCGGAGGTCTTCATCACAGGTGACTGAAACCAATGCATCAAGGTCCTCCGGAATCAGCTGGTACTTCACCACTGCTTCTCCATTGTACACAGTGTCCATCTTCTTCTTCAATTCTATTGGAACACATTGATGATAAGATTAAAAGCATATAACAGTGGACAAGATATGTGCCTGATAAGATGAGGATTGCACCAGAGAAGGAGATGGATCGGGGAACGGCGATGACACGGGTATCACCACCGATGTACTTCAGCTGACCATCGGAGGGGCGGGGAAGGATCTTGCCACCATAGCTGCAGAGGAATTTGACACGGGTTCTCGGTGACATTTCCTCTTCATTCCTCGCAAAGCATGTTGCCATCTTTGGCTCAATGAAATAGCTCAAATCACACTGCAAAAGCACATTATACATGAATGGCCCTGCTTTGATCACTGATACTCAATTATCAACAGTGAATTCATCTGTCACAAGCCAATAAAAAGTTCTCTAAATAACTGATAATTTCAACGTATCACTGTGATGTTCTCAAGGAAAACCACAAAGCTTTGTGACCATGATCACCGGCCTCAGTAATTTTTCATGAAAGAAATCACCTTCAGTACTCAAGCAACAGTAGCAAATCAATGTCACAAGCCAATCAAAAGCTCCAAAAAACAGATATTTTAAGTTTTGAATCTATATAATTTAACGTATCAGTGTGATGTTCTCAAGGAAAAATCAAAGAATTTTGTGACTATGATCACTAAGCTCAGTAATTTTTCATGAAATAGATAACCTCACCTGCATTAGAACCATAACAATGTGAATTCCAGAGTGAATTATATACTCCACACAGAAAAACAAAGAACATCTCAGCATGAATTTTTCCCTTGATTTTATGCATTCAATTTGTCCTTTACTTAGATTCACAAAAACACGAAATTCAATTTCTAAATAACGCAGTACCCTAAATTGATCAAGAAAAGTCGAAAGAAAAATAAAAGTTTTTATTTGGCAATTCATTATTAATTCAACATATTTAGAGTTACCGATTTCAAATATACTAGAAAAAATTCCTAATTTGCAATGAAAATTTAAAAAATTACTAATTTAATCCGAAATAAATAACATGAAACATAATTTAATAATGACTGTTCATTTCGTCTAATAAAGGAAAGATAACAACCCAATAGAATCAAAGATGTTTTTTTTTACCAAGTGTACAAATCACTATTTATATTTGTTCGTATTTTTTTCCCACAAATAAATCTGAAAGAACAAATAACAAACATTTAAAAACCGTTTTCAGCATCATCAATTATACATTTTCGTTAACAAAATTGTATAATATAACTAAAAGGTAAATAAATAAATAAAACGTTGGACTTGGATTAGGGTTGTGAACACAAAGAACTCCAAAAAAAACAACAAACAAATAAGAAAAAAATATGGAAACAAATCCAAAACAAATGAAAAATGAATGATTCTTTGTGATTTTTTCTTGGAGAGACCTGTTAATGAAATTCATACATTTTCGTTTAAAAAATTGAATAATATACGATAAATAAATAAATGAAACATAAATTCATAAATTTCTTAAATCTCTCAATGAGAGCGAGCACATGGATTTAGGTTAGGGTTTTGAACACAATGAACTCCAAAAAAAAATGGAAAAAAATATGGGAAAAATCCAAAAAAAAAAAGAAAAGAAAATGACAAATTCTTTGTGATTTTTTGTTGGAGATCCGTCTAGGAAATTCATACCTTGAAAAACAAATGGAATTTTTAAGTTAATTTGACGATGAGTTGGATGTTCTTCGTCTCTTCTTCTCTCCGCGGAACTCTCTCAGAAATTCCATAAATCCGTTAAAATGGACACCTTTTATTATATGCCGGTTTTGCAGGGGTGCTTTTCGGAAATTCGAAACTTTTAAGGATGAAAAGACCGAATTACCCCTGCTGGTTTTTTGAAGAAAATTATTTTCAGAAATTTTTGAAGCAGTTTTTTTCTGAGGATTTGGTTTTTTTTTCTTTCAAAAAATATATATATATATATATATTAAGTGTTATTAAAAATATTTTTAAAAATAAAAATAATAACATATCTTCCTAGCAGCTAATAGTGTAATCCTTAAAAAAAGAAAAAGAAATCGCAAACCCAAACATATAAAGATATATTTTTAATCTTAAATAAGCATGGAACTCAACTATGAAAATTATTATACTAAAAATCAGAAAATAAATATAATATAATATTTTAATAAATATAAAATTTTATTATAATGTGACATGTGCGTATCATATTATAGAATAAATATATTTTTATCTAAAATATTGAAATTATTATTATTATTGATATACGTGGACAATCTATGAAGCGAAATTAATATTTTAATATGTTGTTCTATTTTAAATGAGATAAAATTTAAATCTATTTTCTTAATAGACCATTAATATTTCATGCAAAAAACTATTAATTTAAGTAAATATAATAAAAATATGGGGGACATGGAAAGTGTCACTAACTTTTTTTCTTTTTTTTTTTGAAAAAAAATTATTAAATTGATTTAGGAACATCTTAAAAGAAATTGTTACTAAATAGTAAAGTTTACTTCTTCGTTGCTGAGGTATGGCCCACCAAATCCCTCTTGGGCCCCACCCATTTTGTCACACGTGGCAGAAATCCCTTGAGTTCCAGTTCTTATCTCGTGGGACCCGCAATTGCGTGGCTGACACCTAAGGCGCTCTCAACTGCATGCCACGTGGCACCGGCCGGTTCGGAGAGCACCGCTCCCTCGTTCCGGTCCCTCGGCCACGGCGCTGTTTGTTGTGAAATTACCACAATAGCCCCATTCATTCGCGTATTTATAGGTCAACCTAAAATTACATTTATACCCCTTCCAAAATAATCTTCGAAACAACCAAAAATAATTTTTATTTGTAATAAAACACCCAACTTCTCTGTAACCTTTACACGTGTTTGGTACAGTGGGAGGAGTAATCAAAAATTAGTGGAAATATAAAAATAAATTTTTTTTTTTTTGTAATGGCGAAAAAAAAACCCCAAAGTTTGGGAAATGGCCAAAAACACCCCGTTAATTTCCAAATCCATAAAAACCCCTTCCTTTTAAAAACAATGATTTTCAAACCCCCAAAGAATGAAACGGTGGTTAACGGAGTTACTTTTCAAATTCACGGACGGAATTGCCCCTACCTTGCATGGGAAATCGTGGTGCAATCATTAAGCCGGTTAGAGAGGAAGTGGAGGGTTTTTCGTAATGGGAATCCCAAGAGAGGAGAGAGCAAGTGTTCGTTTTTCTTCTTTGCTTAACTTTCTTGACTTTTCCCTCTCCGAAGCTCTCTCGGCTTTGACATCCTCTCGTAACTTCAGTCCACCGTGCGCAAGTATCCTGCACTTCCATCGGTTTGCGGCTCAAGGTATGGCGGAAGTCGTGTCTAAAGCAAGGCTTTTATATGAAGTACTGCTGTTACACGGAGATATTCCTCGGTTTTGTTTTGCGTGGTTCTAGTGTGCGGGGGAATTTCTCATTTGGGGTTTCTATGGGTTTTGGGTTTTGGGTTTTGGTTTAGGGTTAGGGTTTTAGGGTTTAGGGTTTTCGGTTGTGCACACGATCATTGAAAGAGATATCGGTTGTTGTTGTTTGTGTAATGCTTACAATGTGCGTTTCCCCTTCCATTTGATATGGTTGCGGTTTGTAAAAGAGATTTCCGTGTGATGAAATGAGTTCGTGTTTAAAAGAGTTTGTCTCCGTTTAACGGTGCATCTCTCTCGTTTAAGTGTTGAGCTTTTCGTGTAAAACATTTGTCTACGTGTAGCGTTTGATGTATCTCGTTTAACAAGTGTTGTCATTTTTGCGGTGTTGTGATTATGGCGGTAAACCTAGTCAACGGGAGATGCTACTTGACACCGGTGGTGGAGACCTTGGCCGAATTGAAAGTCCACATGACCTCTCGATATTGGGAGATCATCCAAAGGACACCGTTTGCGGCATTCACTGAGGTGGAAGCTGTATTCCAAGAGAGGGCCCTTCTCGATTCGCTTCTGCAGAGGTACGATGGCCGCACCAATAAATTCAGGATCGGGGCGAGCCTGCTCAGCTTCAGGCCTGAGGATGTGGCTCTCGTTATGGGTCTGCGCTGCGACGGAGACGCGGTCTTGTTTAAGAAGAAGAATACACCGTCAGCTTTCGAAGGGAGATATTTTTCGAAAAGCTTCGACAGACACAGGGACGCCATTAGGCGCACTCTTGAGCGTCTTGTTGGACAGAGGGGGGGAGAGGAGGATTTTGTGAAACTCTTGATGGCGTACCTCATGGGGACAATCCTCTTCTCGAATACCTCATGCTCGGTGCCCACTTGGATCGTTGATTATGTCGACGATCTACCTGGCATGGGGCGGTACGCATGGGCGCGAGCGACGCACAAATGGCTTATGGAGGACGTTCCACAAGCCGCCGCTCGAGTGCAAGCCGGATGCGAGGGGGAAGGTAAACACGGGGTACATTAAGGGTTGCTCGATCGCGCCGACCATCCGGTTTTACGAGGTGACCGGAACCGGCAAGAAAGCCCGTTTCGGCAAGACCCCAAGGGTGCTGTGTGCTCTTGCGAAAGTACTTACCGGAAGCACGCGACGATAGAAACCAGTTGGTCGGCTCTCGAAGGAAAAGAGGTAATAAATCGGTATTAATGTGTTTACAAAGAGCAGTTAATGTTTAACGATAGGCTTATCCGTGTAGGAAATGTAGTTTGTGTTTAACGCTTGGTGTCTTCGCTTAACCTTGTTATACTCCGTTTAAATGTGTGCCATATCGTTTACGTATATATGTCAAATGTTTAAATACGTTTGTTTTGGATCAAATTGAATGATTTGTCTCGAGATTGTTTTCTTTATATATGTTAGTTTCCTGAGTTGGTCCCGGCGAATCTCGTGGAGGAGACTTTTGTTGGGGCCAATTGGCGGATGGATCTTTGTTGCGTGGGAACCACTTGCACGACCGCAAGCGGAGATGCCGGCCCCTTCCGCCCGTTCGCGCCGACGTGGTTCCCCCCTTCCAGCCCCAACACGCAACCCTCGGCGTCGGATAGGCCCTCACCTACCCCGCCAATTGGCAACACCCGCACCGCCGCGACAACGAGAGTCACCCGGATCCCCGAGTCCCCCGACCGCGGTAGCCCAACCGACGTCATCGGCCGACGACGTGACTACATCCTTTATGCGGGCATGCCGGGTGATGATGAACGCTTTCCCCAGTTGTCGCTCGGGTTGAGGCATTGGAGGCAAGGTTTGATTCGTTTGAAAGGGGCTGCACCGTCGGGACAAATACGTGACTTGCCCGGGACGGATGAGCCGTTGGAAATTGAGGACGACGACTTCGTCGTGAAGGCCATTCCAAGACGGCCACGTATGACGAGGCCACGTATGAAGAGGCTTGCACAAAAGGCGACGAAAAGTATACCGCCTGTGTGTCCACCACCGGCCGAGGATGAAACAATGGCGCCACCGGCGGCCGATGCGGTTGTTGAGACCGTTGCGGTTGATGACTTCACCGCCCGGTGGCGGAGATTGTAGACCCCGTTGGCAATGCCGCGTCTGCGGAAGACTCCGAAATCCCCGTCGCGGTGGAGCCGGCAGCCGCGGCCGACAACGGCGCATCCGGGGTGGTGGCCACTAATTTTGAAGATGAAGAACCACCCGAGGGTGTGCTTCCCCTTGATGAGACTTGCCTTGGCCGCGGTTGAGAAGACCGTTGCCTCTATTGTGGAGGAGCTCCTTCCCACGGAGGAACGGCCGACCCACATTGTCACATCCGGTGTGGGCGCGATCCCGCAACAAAGAAGAAGCATCTACGGATGATCCCAATAAAGTAATTGCTTGGGGCGAAGGGAACGTCGCCGAGAAAAAAAAAGAAATCGGTCACCTTCGCCAACCGGCCAGTATGAAGAAGTGCGGAAAGACTTCGTTCCGGCGAAGAAAAATACGTCGGTCAATCGCGCCTCGACGTATTCGAGAAGGAGGCCGATCAAGATTTTCCTCAACTTCCCCATGGACGAGTAAGTATGATAGTGTAGATGTTAATGTTTATATAGAGATCATCCCATTTACGTTGTTGCGTTTCCGTTTAATTACGGTCGTTACCATATAACCTAGTAATGTATCGTTTAACTAACGATATTACTGTTTACCCCTATACATTATCATTTACGTATGTGTTGTTTCCACTTAACGTCTACGTGTTATTAATCAATCGCATGTGTTGCCGTTTAACCGCAGTTCCGTCGTGCGGAGGAATGATTATGTCGGCACCACCGGGCCAACCTATTCGTTCGATCGACGGGAAAGAGATGGTGACGAGATGATGTGTTGGACGCCTTCGTGCGCATCGTACAAGACACACTTAACAGAAAGCCATATCCTCATAAGAAGCGCGCCTCCATCACTCGACCACTTGGCGTTGTTTATGTCGAAGGTGGAAGACGCACATGAGACGACTTTGGCTATGATCGGAGATGCCACCAAGGTCGTCAATGACGTTGACATCATCATCCTTCCCATAATCTTGAATGGCCACTTCCATGTCGTGGTGCTCGACAATAACAAGAAAGAGTACGGGCATTACACCTCATGCCCAAGTGAAGAGTACAACAGAGACGCGGTAGCAATGGTAAGCTCTCTGCGATATAGATTTCGATTATCGAGTGACATAGATGCTTTCTATTCTAACATCGGTTTGTATAATGCGACGGCGGGAACTATTCGACACATGTCTCGAAATGGAGTACGGCACGACGGCGACGGCACAGCACCCGCTTGTTCACGATGACGACACACCGCGTCAAAAGAAAGGCACCTGTCGATCGCGCCGTCTACGTGATGCGGTTTATCGAGCAATTGCTCCGCGGCGAAAAGCTGCGGATAGCGCACACGGACGTCCCCTATCTGCGATTGAAGTACGCTACCCACATACTTAAGGAAGGACGAGCATCCGGCATCAAGCAACGCGGGGAGGGTCCAGTTGTGGGGAAGTAAAACAGTTTTGTCGAAATTCATTTCAATTGATTCAATTCATTCTTTGCCAACGACATGGCAGAAATTTCAATGTACATCTAATAATGTTCGTTATTCTTTCATATTCAATCATTTTTTGCTTAAAATTCCATGGTACCGATTGAGGGTCGTCATTTGCTTTATAAAATTAAGTACTTCGTAAAAAATGATCGCTGTCACTATTAAAACATTGTGTTACACTTTAACAATACGGAATTCCGTGCAATATACACCGTTACCGTTTAACACCAGGGGGACCGGGTTGATCACATACTCCTTGTTTAGATATTAGTGGTAAGCGTTTAACTCCCTATGTCTCTGTTTAAAACATGGAGGCTGTCGTTAAATGAAAGAGACCGTAATCTACTTCCATTGTCTGCTTTTAATGGTGAGCGACCCTATTATACATAACTTTTAAATGTCTCCATCAACTGCGCTATGGGTCCGTAAGCACGGAATTCTTTTCTCAATGTATGTCACCCATTACGTGTTGTTGTCTACGTTTAAAATGCAGAGCTAGCAGTTAAACAAGGTATTCTCTGTTTGGCTTTTGTCGTTACATGTTTAATATTACAGTCCCTGTTTAATATGGCGGCTATTCTTCGACGGGTGAGACCCTATTCTACTTGCGCTGTTTGTTTTTAAAGGTGAGAGTCCCTATTATATGTAAATTTTTAATTGTCTTCATGAACCGCGCTATGGGTCCTCAAGTACGGAATTTTTATTTTTTTCATTGTGTCACCAATTACGTGTTGTTGTAACCGTTTAAAATTTAGAATTATCAGGCCAAGAAGGCAATCTGTGTTTATCATTCGCCGTTACTGGTTTAATATCACCGTTCCCGTTGAATATTACCATTTAAACGTTTCATGATAGGGTTTACTCGCGTCCGTCTCTATTTAAACCGTGCTTGTCATGCGCACGAATGGTTAGAATTTGCTTAAGGAACATTGTTCTCCATTTAAAATTCATGCGTGGGTTTGTTTAACATGCGTCCGCAACGGTTAACATTTCGAGAGAGTAAGAACGAAGTTAAAATATCACACTAAGCAAAAAATTCTTATTTGATGGATGAAAACTACACTAAGCGGGTTAAAAGCCGTCATTCCGTTTTATACATTTTCGCGTACCGGAGCAGCCTCTCCACATCCCTCTTATGGGATACCACTCGCTCGAGTTACGCGGAGAGAGATCTTTGCTTTTTCCGTCAAATCCCCGACCAAATCTTCGAGGAACCGCTCCCGGGGATAGGTCATCGCCCTGCAAAGAAGATATGAACAATTTAGATAAATATTTCTAAAGACGCATAGACATCGGCGGGGACGCACCGTTCGTCCTAAGGCTGCGCGGGACATAGCTCGTAGAACGCCACCGGGGCAGCAACGTTACGATGCCTCTTGTTCTCTCGGTTACCGCGGTGGAAAACGTGGTCCCATCCACCGTGACCGTTGCCACGAAGCGGAGGCGCCCGGGCGCCTTCCCTGGTTGTGGAGTACGCCGGCGTGGAGCGGTGCGTCTTACGCGTACAGCGTTGAGAATTGGCACATACATACTGCTAGATCTGCGAGTAATATCGGGTGCGTTTCTTGTTTCCGATTCTTCTTTAAATACAAATGTATTCAACGGACGTTTGCACTTTTTCTCGAGTCGATGCCAATAACTATTCGACGTTTGAATTCCAAAACAGCCGAATTTAATCGTAACAGGATAACGTCCAACGTCGCGGGTTAACCAATGCACACTTTCCCAATGCTATCTCACAACACTTCGTCGAATGCATGCATTACTCGGAATGTATATCCCCCGTTTACGTATCTGTTTAACTTTAAGACTTACCGTTCACATTAAGAATAACGTTTAACTTTCGAATCCGTCGTTTAACTTGTCGCTATTGTTAACGTTTAACGTTGCGGTAAAAAAAATTTCATGTCGCTATTGTCACATATCGAGTCATCGACAATAAAATAAGTTTGCGTAATTCATTATCATGTAACTCATCATCCTAACATAAACATATTAGTTGTGCGCTAAAGGTAATAGTATCTCGGTTAGCGATCGGTGTTAACTTTCAAATATAAAGGCCTGCCAAAATGATTTGCTCTCCGTTTAAACTTCGTTGGCTCTGTTCAATTATAGTTCGTGCTTTGTTCACTCTTTAGAGTTCCCGTGTAATTATACGAGTCTCGTAAAAATATCGTTGTCACTTTTAAAAAAATTATGTTACACTTTAACAATACGGATCTCCGTGCAATATACACCGTTACCGTTTAACACCGGGGGACCGGGTTGTTCACACACTCCTTGTTTAGACATTAGTCGTGAACGTTTAACTCCCTATGACCCTTGTTTAAAACATGTCATTGTTGTTAAATGAAAGAGACCGTAATCTACTTCCGTTTCGCTTTTAAAGGTGAGAGACCCTATTATACATAACTTTTTAAAATTTGCTCAATGTATGTCACCCATTACGTGTTGTTGTCTCCGTTTAAAATGCGAGCTATCGGGTGAACAAAGTATTCTCTATTTAGCTTTTCTCGTTACATGTTTAATACTACGAGTCCTTTGTTTAATATGGCGACTATTGTTTGACGGGTGAGACCCTATTCTACTTGTTTTGTTTGTTTTTAAGGGTAAGAGACCCTATTATACATAACTTTTTAAAGGTTGTTGTCTTTGTATGTCACCCATTACGTGTTGTTGTCTCCGTTTAAAATGCGAGCTATCGGGTGAACAAAGTATTCTCTATTTAGCTTTTCTCGTTACATGTTTAATACTACAGTCCCTTGTTTAATATGGCGGCTATTGTTTGACGGGTGAGACCCTATTCTACTTTTATTTGTTTGTTTTTAAGGGTAAGAGACCCTATTATACATAACTTTTTAAATGTCTTCATCAACCGCGATATGGGTCCTTAAGTACGGAGTTATTTTTTTACGAGTGTGTCACCAATTACGTGTTGTTGTATCCGTTTAAAATTTAGAATTATCGGGCCAAGAAGGCATTCTCGTGATTATCATTTGCCGTCATGGTTTAATATCACCGTTCCCGTTGAATATTACCATTCCCTACGAAACGTTTCATGATAGTGTTCATTATGCGTCCATCTCTATTTAAACCGTGCATGTCATGCGCACGAAGGTTAGCATTTGCTTCGGGAACATTGTTTTCCATTTAAACTTCATGCGTGGCTGTTTAACATGCGTCCGCAGCACGGTTAACATTTATGAGAGAGTAACAACGAATTTAAAATTTCCGAATGAGAGAGCGTTCCCATAATTAAGCAAAGTCTTATTCGATGGATGAAAACTACACTAAGCGGGACAAAAACCGTCATTCCATTTTATACATTTTGGCGTACTGAGCAGCCTCTCCACATCCCTCTTATGGGATACCACTCGCTCGAGTTCCGCGGAGAGAAATGCTTGCTTTTCCGTCGGATCCCCGACCAAATCTTACGAGGAACCGCTCCCGGGGATAGGTCATCGCCCCTGCAAAGAAGACATCAACGATTTAGAGAAATATTTCTAAAGACGCATAGGCCGAACCGTACGATATGCGGTAATTCCGGTTGTTACACCATCGACATCGGCGGGGACGCACCCCTCGTCCTAAGATGCGCGGGACATAGCGCGTAGAACGCCACCAAGGCAGCAATGTTCTGGGCTGCCTCTTCGTTCTCTCTGTTCTGCGGTGGAAAACATGGTCCCATCCACGGTGGCCGTGGCCACGAGCGGAGGCGCCCGGGGAGCCTTCCCTGGTTGTGTAGTACACCGGCGTGGAGCGGTGCGTCTTCCGCGATGCGCGTTGAGAATTGGCACATACATACTGCTAGATCTGCGAGTAATATCCGGGTGCGTTTCTTGTTTCCGATTCTTCTTTAAATACAAATGTATTCAACGGACGTTTGCACTTTTTCTCGAGTACGATGCCAATAACTATTCGACGTTTGAATTCCAAAACAGACTAATTTAATCGTAACGGATAACAGTAACGTCCACCGCCGGGTTAACCAATGCACACTTTCCCAATGCTATCTCACAACACTTCGTCGAATGCATGCATTACTCGGGAATGTATATCCCCCGTTTACGTATCTGTTTAACTTTAAGACTTACCGTTCACATTAAGAATAACGTTTAACTTTCGAATCCGTCGTTTAACTTGTCGCTATTGTTAACGTTTAACGTTGAGGTAAAAACATTTCATGTCGCTATTGTCACATATCAGTCATCACAATAAAATACGTTTGTGTAATTCATTATCATGTAATTCATTATCCTAACTTAAACATATTAGTTGTGCGCTAAAGGTAATAGTCTCTGGTTAACAGTCGGTGTAAAGTTTGAAATATAAAGACCTGCCAAAATGATTTGCTCTCCGTTTAAACTTCGTTAGCTCTGTTCAATTATACTTCGTGTAGTTCACTCTTTAGACTCCCCGCGTAATTGTACGAGTCTCCGTTTGCTATTTCATTCCATGTGACAATAATTGCTTAACAAAAATCCACAACTTACGCTTCTCGCAACGGAAATTACATGAATTTGAGATAGATGTCAGACTGATTTTAGTTTTCATAATTAATGGTGAAAGTAATTAATATTGGCTTATGATTCACGCTATCAGTAACAAAAATGACCGTTTAGGTTTGTATGTTTAAATATAGATTACGCTGTTTAAATATTAATTATTACGTTTGGATTCAGATGACTCCGTTTAAATATAGAGAACTCCATTTAGATAGCGCAATTTACAAACGACATCAACTCGAACATAATCTCACTCCCCCCTTTTCTTGTCATTCAAATCTTGGAGCAGCTTTTCCACATGTGCCTTTCGATATTTTATTCCTTCAAGTTTTGCGTTTAGTGAACGGACCAGGTGTTCGAAAACCCAATCCAACTCTTCACCACTGGTGTAATCCCCGACGGCTCGTGAAGGTCCTGCAATGAAGAGTTGAAGGTTTACGTATGGAAAGTGGCTCTTTTTTTTGTTTTTACACTCAACTGAGAAGTCTTACAGTATGCAGTACCTGCGTCAGATACGTCATCGTCAGCAACCAGGGCCTTGGTAATCTCCCACGTTGCCTGAAGGGCACAATGCTTGAACGCCACCTCGGCGGCAATGTTCTGCGCCTCCTCGGCGCTTTCCGCGAGATGAAGAACCGGAGAAAGGGGTCCCGTCGACCGTCACCGTGGCCGGGAAGACGGGGTTGGTGTCGGGGCCTTCACGGAGAGTGGTGTACTCCGGCGAGGGCCGGCGTGTCATCCGGCAAAAAGTCCGCTAGACGTGACTTAAACATTGTTGTGGGATGTGGATAATATCTGCGTCTGTATCTTGTTTCGGCTTGATGCTTACATACAACCATAACTATTTGTAAAAAAAGAGGCATTGGTTTTCGGTGAAATAAATGGAATATAGTAAATGGCATCGGTTACGTTCACGCTTTACTGACCCGCATTTCAACATTAAATTGGAGTAATTAATAATAAATTCACATTGCCTAGTTTATCTGACTACGTTATACCGTAACTAGCCTAAATTCAACTCCATTTATGCATGCGACGTTTCGGCATTTTCCAATGCAAATTTTCAGGTTTTGAACCTATTTTGTAAACATCAATGAGGTATTTAATCTATGAAACTCGCCATCATTGTTTAAATATAACCGGCATCACTTACCCTTACACTTTACCGTTTAACTATCGATATCTGCGGTTAACTATCGACAAACGAGAACGAGGGTTCTCCCCGTTTAACATTGCATGACACCGCTTATTAGCGTGCGTCTTCACTTAACATTCGATGTTTATGTTTGAATTGTCTTCTTCACACATCGAGGACTCTGTGTGAAAACTATTCTCTCTATTTACAAACACTCGCGCTTTTCAAATATTGTGGCCCACCCTTTTACGGGCGTCGACGTTTATAATTTAGTGCTCGATGTTGAAATATACACGTATCGGTTTAAAGATCAAAACGTAACAGGGGAACAAATTTCTTTCCTTCACAAAATTTTTAGTTGAAACGGAGTTCTATTACAACCAACGTAGGCATACTAATTTATACATCTAAAAGCTGAAAAAAACATTATCATATCGCTTTCGGTCCCCTGGATGAGCTTCCTCACTTGGGCCGTGCGGGTTCATAGTCGGTCGAGTTTTTCGGAGAGGACGACTTTCTTCTCCGCAAGCTCGACGAGCATGTCCTCGAGAAAGCACTCCAACTCTTTTGTTGGAGTGCTCGCGGTTGAGTGAAGGCGCCGCATCGAAGGCGTTGCGGTGCGAGGCCCCGCAATGAAGGCTTTTAACAATTTAGAAAATAAATAAATTTCCCGTAACATGGACGAGAAGTCTTACGGTATGACTTACCTCCACATAGTCGATCGGCGGTAGCAATGGGACGCGTATTCATCCTCCCGGGGTATGGAATACGGAGGTCATTGTGTACGCCACCTCGGCCGCAGTGTTCGGGCGTCCTTCGATGTTTTCGCGGGGTAAGGGCTGTAGTAAGTGGTCCCATCAACCGACACCGTGCCCAAGAAGGCGGGGATGTGGTCGGGGCCCTCCCTAATGGTTGAGTACTCCGGCGACGGCCGGCGGGTTCTCTGGCAGAGCTCGTTGAGGAGGGACTTGTACATACTTCTTTCTCTGTGTGTAATATGTGGATGTGCCTTTGATTTCCGTTTATTGTTTAAATAGAAGTTTAGGGGTCGCAAGTTTGCCTAACGTACTCCGTGCATTGATGCTTACGTGTGGATTTTGAATTCAAATGTAATTGGGAAAGAGATGGTAATGAATTAGCATTGGTACTGGGATTTCACTCTAATGACGTCTTGTCGTCATTAATTCGGACTATCTTACATTCCCGTTTAATTCATTCACTGCGTACACTTCAATTTGTGTTACCATACAACGTCTCCGTTAAACATTCCGCCGAAGATGTGTAAAACTTCGCCGCCGTATCTGTTTAAATATGACGTCTTTGTTTATGCGTCACTATCTTACATTCCTTCCGGAAGTTCAAATACAAAAGAATGACAACAAGCGATGTGCCTGTTTAGCGTTATTGGTTACCGTTTATTACCGATATTTCCCGTTTAACATCCACTGCGTACGCTTCAATTTGTGTGTGACTCTTTAAATGTGTCACCATTTAACATTCGGTTTATTCGATTAAAACTCCAGTGGGTACAACGAAATTAGTTTATTCTATGTTTAAATATCAGGGCGTCATAACCAAATAAATGTGTGCTCTTTAAAGATTATCTTTTTACGAAGCCTAATCGGCGACACTTTCATTGCAAGTTCTACGATTGTGACCGGACGCGTGGCAGCGGCTGCAATGTAACTCGCGGACATCGAACGCTTGCGACTCGATCCTCCTTCGTCCTAGGACGACCGGGTTGCCTTCTCGTCACGGGCGGCCGCAAAAGCGGATCTCGATTGTTGTCCGTGGGCCTCTCATTGTCGGGTATGGGAAATATAGCTTTCTTATACGCCAACTTGTAAGTGTCGACGGTGAAGTGATCGCTAATAAAACGATGAACATTGTTGTCCGTCACCAATATCGCAGCGCAAGCGTGTTTGCACGGGATGCCATAAACTTGCCATCTGCGACATGAGCAAGTTCTACTGGCAATGTCTACGAGTTACTTGCACTGGTCAATCACTTCGTAACGATCGGCGAGACGGCGAGCAACGTGAAGACTTCGGCTATCCTGCACAAGCGTCTCAACCTTTGAACGTATGTCCGGGCATAAGAAAGTATCCCATTTTTTCGTTTGCTCACGGCGGAGTGCATAACATGCGCATCGGCTTGTACTGCACAACGAATATCGGAAATCTTAAAGAAATTTACGCGAATATATGAATATTTAAACACCACTACATCGGAGTAAACAGAACGGTAATAAACTAAAGATCGAAGAAGAAAAACATATACGACGGTATTTAAACCGAGACAATGATATTTACATTTGTTATCTTATACGGGATTCTACCGGACTAAAGGGTTAATGTGAATGTTAAACACCGACGACGATATCAAAGCTGCGGACAGTGCATGTTAAACACCGATAACTGAACATTAAAGTGTAACGGGTAAGCTTAAGCGTTACATGTATTTAACCTTCGAGTACCTTATAGCGTCGACCATTTTCGTCACTCGGTAGGTGTCGAGCTTCTTTGATCCACGCATTGAACGACTCGGCTACATTCGAATACATCTCGCCCCATCGGTCACCTTTGAGACGAGATAATTCGACCGGTGTGACATGTCGGATTTGTGAATCAACCACTGAAACGCTTCGGACGATACGGCCCGCAGTTCATTGACGGTGTCATCGAATTCTTTAGCCGTCGTCGCCCACGCGATACGAAAACATATGGACCAAGCCTCCTCCCTCAATGCCTTCCCAAGTCTGCCATTGGCTTTCATAAAATTGGCCTCCAAGTGCCGAAGGCAAGTACGCGTGCGGGGATGAAGGGAAAACTCTCGCAACGGCGTTCACAAGGCCCTTTGACCTATCCGAAAC
Source organism: Dioscorea dumetorum (assembly GCA_902712375.1). Lineage (NCBI taxonomy): Eukaryota > Viridiplantae > Streptophyta > Magnoliopsida > Dioscoreales > Dioscoreaceae > Dioscorea > Dioscorea dumetorum. Next base: position 71,167 of record CACTHL010000059.1, read on the forward strand.
GAATGTAATTGTCTCTTGGTAGTCTCCTTCGTCGTATAAAGCATCACCTAACTTGGAAATGAACCACGTCCAATTGGCGTCGGTCTCGTTGTCGACAATAGCGAAGGCGACGTGGAAGAAGCCATTGTTCCCATCCTTCCCTGTGGCACCCAAGAGAGTACCCTGATACTTTCCGAGGAGGTGAGTACCATCCACAAACAAGCAGCGGCCTGCATGCCCGCTTGAACCCCAAAATGCACGCGCCGAAAGAGAAGAACGCACGTTTAAAACGCTCACCGTCTCTTTCCACAAACGCGATCTTTGCCGGGGTTTGTCTCGGCCACCTTATGGACGTACCAAAGCAACGGATCGTAGCCGGAGATGTCGCTGCCGTCGAGGATCACCCGGGCATGCTCTTTTCCCAGCCAAGCCTGCTTGTATGGAATGTGGACACCATGCTCCCGCAACATGTCCTTCGAATGTCGATGGCCTTGTACAAGGGCCGGTCCTTCGCCTTCGAATCACTCGTGCGCCGACCCATTTTTGGACGCTTTCGGGTGTGACCCCGACCCAATTCCACCACCGCAGGTGTGTGTCGGCTCCGTTGTCTTGATTACGAAGGTATTTCTATTATATTCCTTTGATGCGTGAACGCGCCATTCACATCCACCGGCCGCGCATTCCACGGTGACTCGGTATTTTTCGTTCTTCACGAATTTGAAATCAAAATTCCGATTGATAGCAAAATTGCGAAGTGTATCTCGGAAATGTTCAACGCCATCAAAACGTTGTCCGACGTCCAACGACAACACTTCATGTCGATTCGACGACGATGGCGGGCATGCGACACCATCCAGGGTCGCCATGTGGTGGGACGAAGTGCTCCCGGATTCCGAATTTCTGCCGGCACTTCGGTTCAAACGCAAACGATCGAATTTAAGCACAAAGTCCACTTATTTAAATGCCTAAGTTAATATTTACACCTTAACGGGCATAGTTAAACAGAGATGTAATAATGCAAACGGTGTATGATAGTTTACACGAAACATGATAAATTAATCGGAGACGCCCAATTTAAACGGATAATTCATTCTTTAATACGAGATAATGGTAGTGTTAAACACTACCGACATACAACCGCATAATTGTTTTAGAGCAACGCATTACCACGACAATAACTCGTTTTCGGAAGGCCGCCGTGGCACGTCATCCGTCTCGACAACCATATCGACTACACCGCCTTTGAGGATGGAGAACACATGACACATGCGCTGGAAGTCCACCTCGTTCTCTATTGGGCAAACCGTATTATGTCCATCGGGTGTGATGAACTTCACCCTCGCGCGACAAACATCGAGACCCCGGCGCTCACAAATCTCACCTAACACCGACGCCCATTCGGTTGACGCGGTGAACGTCGGCACTCGTCCTCCCCGTTGTATCTAGCAATGGCATTAAAAGCTGTCCATAATATCGACTTAGCGAAGGAAAAGGAGAACAAGAACAAAATTATGTAATTCGCCTTCTAAGCTCTCTAAGCGAACAAGAAACCATAAAGGGGGAAAAAACTCACATATGTATGCATAAAAGCCCAGACATGACATGATGTGATCGGGCGGGTTTTTCCCACCATTTGCGGGGAAAAAATGGATTTTCGTAACACGGACCCATTTCATGTGACGGACGGGGGTAGAAGGGAACCAAACTATAACGGATGGGTTGTCCGGGTGTGCAAAAATAGGAGGGGTTTTTGGCCGTTTTGAAATTCTCGAGGGGTGAACAGTAATTTTCCCTTTTTTTTAATATTTCATATAAAATTTAAGAAATTATTCTCCTGGACTATTTATTCTCAAATTAATATTAATATATACACAATTCTTGTTTATTATGTTCCTTGGGAGGTGGCTATAAAATATTTTTATGGGTTATTCTATATTTAATATTAATAACATATTTTTAAATATCTTTTAAACTAAATAAAAAAAATAATAGTGGATTTATTGTCCAAAAGGCCTCTATAATTCTCCATCCCTTCCGTTAATTTTTGTTTAATTCAAATCATGGGATTATTCGTGTAAACTTATTCTAAACATTAAAGGAAACATTTTTTATTTCCGCATAATTTTTGATATAAATAATAACTTAGTCTCTTTCATGTAATATACAGTGTTTTTTTTAATTTGGAAAATATATTTTTATTGAAAATTATAAGTTAATTTGAAGAAAAGCTCTATTTTGGATTAATATTTAAATCTAAAGCTGTGTTTGATTGTCCAAATTTTTCATGGAAAAATTTTTCATGAGTCATTTTCCAACCAAATAGGATGTTTGTATGCCCAAATTTTTCATAAAATTTTTTTTCATGGATGTTGTCACGTGACCTTATTTTTCCTCGAAACAAGATAAAATTATAACAATTTGATGTAAATCCTATGGTCATTGTATACGTCCATAAATTTTAAATTTAAAAACTTCCTTAGAATATATATATATATATATATGATTATTCAAATTTATTGGTTTGAGTTTGACCTAATTTAAAATGTTTCTCATCAGTGCATTGCAAGGCATGCATGCAAGAATATCAATATATGTTTAGAGATGAATATATGATTAAACTATTTCATGTAAAAATTTATAAATATATTATATTTTTTTAATGTTTATACAATTTCATTATGCTAGATATATTAATCGGTTTAAATCGGTGTTTAATTAATCTTTTTCCATCTAAATCATAAACCTAAACTCATAAACAATAAATCGAAACTCTTTCTCTAAACCTTAAACAATAAAGCACAAGGATTTGATGTGATTTGCAATTTAGGGTGTGTTTGTTTCACCGAAAATGGGGCTGAAGTGGCTGAGGTGGGGAGTTCGCCCCATTTTCGGTTGTTTGGTTCGCGGAAGTGTATCCCGAAGTGGTGAAGTCAGCGCTTCTCCCCCACCCGACTTCCCCACTTGACTTCTCTTTCAAAAGTCCTGAAATTATATAATGTAAAGATTGGAGCTTAGGATCTAGGGTTTAAAATTTATTTTTTTTTAGAATTATGAGTATAGGGTATTACATTATATAATTTAAAATTTTAGAATTTAGATAAAGTTTTATAATGTTTTATAATTTTTTTGACATAATAATGATCTCTAATTGAAAAGAGACAAAATCTGGTGTAGTGTCACTGTTTCATATAACCCTTTTCATTCCACTGTTAATACATAATTTTGAAGATAATAAAATTATCTTTTCCTATTGGTTTTACCCATTTTTTTACATTACTTTATATATATTTTTATTTTTTTTAAATTTATTTTATTTCTCTCGCTAACAAAAACATTTAATTAATTAATAGATGGTTACACTAATTAATATATAAGTTTTAAATTGGAAAATTTATAATTACTTTTTTGGGCATTTTATATACTTTCCAGTGGTCAAGATGTCTTTATCTCAAGTGAAGATCATATAAATAGCCATGATGATAAAAGCGCTGATCTCAAGATGAACGGTAGAGATGCCTTCTGACAGCGAGAATCAACGGCCCAGATTTCCAGTTTAATAGCCCATGCAAGTGCTGTTCAAAGAAGGCCTTTCAAATCTTTTCATTCGCTACTATGAATCACGAAATTAGGTATTCTACGAGAAAAGTCAAAATACACCTGATATCGAAATGTAATTACTTACCAAGCGGAGGTTAAAATAGTCTTTTCAGTTCGATTCGTCCAATAGCGTCGCGTGCTTTTCGAGGCGGTGGTCATTATTAGGATTCCTTTTTATTTTTATTTTTATTTTGATTTTTTTGTTTACTTTGGTTTTTGTTTTTGGGTGAAAAATAGTTAATTAGTTTAATCAATGAATCTCTAGCCCTGTCTCGATTGATTGGCCTTTTGTTTTTGTGCATTTGGATTCCTTTGTCTTCGATTATTTTGGAAATTTTGGATTTTAAGTGGGGGTATTTGAGTTTAAGGGAGTTGCGATCCATTTGGAGATTTCTTATGCTTTTTGTTTGAATTTTGTTTTAAATTTTGGGGTTCTTTTTGGAATGTGAGTGGATCTTGGGGAGTTCTGAGCTTTCTTGATCTAAAGTTGGTAGCTTTGGGGATTTTCTTGCCTTTTTCGTTGTGATTTGGGTTTCTTTTTTGATGTGAATGTGAGTATATTGTTTTGTCTTGTGTTTTGATGAAGTTTGAGGTCGAAATCTGAGGATTCCGTGTCGGATTTGTGTTGTTAGAGTTTTATCTTGATATAGTTTGGTCATTTCGTGGAGGATTTGTTGATTTTGTTTCACTATGAGCTTGGATCGGATTAGAACATGTTGATCAATATGTGGTTTGGGATTTAGGATGAGAAATCGAGGTTCAGACAAGAAATGAAGGGACTTGGATGCATTGATGTCTGATTCAAAGCTCTAGAGTTGTTGTTGAAGATGACAATGGCTTCAAAGAAAAGTCTTTGGAGTGTATTCTCCCTCGCACGTACTGTTCCTGCCATAGTTGTGATGATTGGAGCTTTTGGTCTGATGCTCTTCGTTTTATCTCAGCTTTTGATCTCTTCTCCTGTGTATCAATGGCGGAAGCCTGCGCATGAGCCTTTGAAGGATATTAAAGAAGATGTAGTCATTAAGCAGAGTACTTATGGTTCCAAAGAGTGGATTGGATCCAGAGAAGCTCAGGTATTGTCTTCGGATCTAGGGCAAGTAGAGATTTCTGTGAAACCTATGCCTTCAAAGGAGATGATGCAAGAACAGGGTGATTCAAAGAGCTCAGTGTCTTCTAATGAGACCCAACCACAGAGGAAGGAGAGGAGTTCTATATCTTCTTATGAGACTCAAGAACAGAGCAAGGATAAGAGTCCTATGTCTTCTGATGAGATGCGAGGACAGAGCAAGGAAAATAGTTCAATGCCTTCTACCTTGATGCAAGAACAGAGCAAGGAAAAGAGTTCAATGTCTGCTAACGAGATGCAAGAACAGAGCAAGGAAAGTAGTTCAATGTCTTCTAATGAGATGCAAGAACAGATCAAGGAAAACAGTTCTACTTCTTCTAATGAGATGCAAGAGCCAAGCAAGGAAAAGAGTTCTATGTCTTCCGGGAGCTCTGTCATTTCAAATGATACTGATGAGAATTTGGTGGCTTCGAATCTAACATTGAACCTTTCACCTGTGGATGACATTCAGAAGGTTAATTCAGGTGACTGCACTTACACTTGTTTCGGTATTCTTTACCAAGTTGCTTCATCTAGTGAGAATGCATTGTGATAAATGATGAATCACATGTGAAACTAAACACTTTTAGCGAACATCTGCAAACCTGTATGCAAATTTCATATATATAGAAGCTTGGAGTACTAAAATTTAAGTTGCCATATTTTTCATTGTTATCCAAGCTTGAACTCTTTGGGAGAGAGTTTCAGGGGAGTTCTTTAATTAGAAGCAATGTTTATGTGTTGTGGGTGTCAACTATAGAATCAATGTATTGAACATTCATTGTGCATGAACTATGTAAGGGTATTATAGAAATCCAGAGTTAGAACACTATTTATGACTTACTTCTATACAACTGCAAATCAGGAAGAACATTGATACAATTCATGGTAACATGTTTCTGACTTTGTTTTATGCTAGCTGTTGGCAAGGGTGAGGTGATGTCCTAATACTGTCCAATCTGTAATTGTCCAAATTCTAATTCTTGGAACAACTGATATTCTACTGTATTTTGAGGGAAAGTGATCATTTCTTGCGAAATAAGTTCTTTGCTTGTTATTTCAATTTCAATGCTTAGTGGTTTTTCCATTGATTTTTAAGAAGTAAAATCGTATGCTGATATTTGTTTTGGACTATGTTTGGTAGGGAGTTGTGACTTATTAAAGGGAAAATGGGTCTATCATCCTGCTGGACCGTTATATACAAACAACACATGTGCGTTCATTACACAGATGCAGAATTGTCAGGGGAATGGGAGACCTGATAAAGAGTACGAGAACTGGAGATGGAAACCAGACGATTGTGACCTTCCGTTATTTGATGGCCGGAAATTTTTGGAGTTGATGAGGGAGAAAACAGTGGCCTTCATTGGGGATTCAGTTGCTCGAAATCAGTTTGAATCAATGCTGTGCATTTTATCACAGGCAAGCCCTCTTAATTTTCCTTCTTCTTTTGGAAGAGTAATTAAGATGATTAAATATACATCACTAAGCTCTTATGACAAGTATCTTTGCGATCTTAATGATCGTTTTCCATGGAATGTGTTATTTGTAAAAGCTTGACAATGTCTAATTCTGAAGCAACTGTGGCACTGATAAATTTCGTGGGGTTATAGCCATGTAAAAGAATCCTGGTTTTTCATTTTTTTCGTTGTTGACCATCCTTATCACTCTGACCATCTTGTGGTGGAGATAAAGTGAAACCTCTGAATATTATCAATAATTGACAACCTCTGAAGCATTTTGTATGCAACTAATTCAAGCATATTCAAGAATGCTCAGGAATTGTTACCATTTAACTAACAGTAAGAATTTTTTTTTTCCTCTACCACATTTGTCAGTTTATTTATTTCCAGAACATTTTTTTTTAAGAGCTAGACAAGTGGGTGGCACTGCACACTTTCCTGAATTAAATTGAAGTTTGTCACATAATTGGTCCCTTTTGAGAAGATAGTTTTAGTGCTCTGTTTGAATCAAAGTGTTCATCAATTGTCTTAGAATGGACCTTTCTTCATCTTGTTTATAAACCACCATGAATGATCTTTATGCAGGTTGAAACTCCCCGGAACCGTGGCAACAGATTGATGCAGCGATGGCACTTTAAGTCCACCAATACCTTTCTCTGTCGTATATGGTCCTCATGGCTCGTCCACCAATCGTCGGAGCCCCTTCAATTAGCTCCAAAGGAAGTTGTCAAGATTCACCTGGACATTCCTGACGAGACCTTCATGAACCATCTCCCAAAGTTCGACATTGTCATCCTTTCCTCTGGTCACTGGTTTGCAAAACAATCTGCCTATGTTCTCAATGGTAACATTGTGGGAGGGCAGCTCTGGTGGCCTAAAGAAGCCGGCAAGATGCAAATCAACAACGTCGAAGCCTTTGGCATTTCAGTCGAGACAACCCTCTCTGCCATAGCAGCACACCCTAACTACACTGGCTTAGTTATTGTTCGCTCATTTTCACCGGATCATTACGAAGGTGGTGCATGGAATACAGGGGGATCATGCACCGGAAAGACTGGCCCTGCTGATAAGTTTGAGAGAAATGGTTTCACCGATATAATGCATGTGAAACAAGTGGCTGGATTCAAGAAAGCAGTCGAGAAGGCAAGACCGGGGTCGAAGTTGAGATTGATGGACATCACTGAGGCTTTCAGCTACCGGCATGATGGCCACCCGGGGCCTTACCGGAGCCCTGACCCGAACAAGATTACAAAGCGGGGACCGAACGGCGAGCCCCCACCGCAGGACTGTCTGCATTGGTGCATGCCAGGGCCAGTTGATACATGGAATGAAATCCTGATGGAGATGATCAGGAGAGAATTTGAAGCTCCGTGAATGCTGTTGAATAATATCAACAGTTTAAGGTTTGAGGAGGAATGTAAGTAGATATTGAGATTTTATTTCTTTTTTTGTTGTTGTAATTTTCGTTTTACTGAAATATAGATTCAGTGTATAACCCATTGTTGAATAATTTTTGTTAGACTAATTAATTGATTTTTTTTCTATTCCTTTGCTTCATTGAATTGAAATCTATTCAAATATATTTTACAATAATGAAAAAAGGAACCACACTAGGAAAAGATTTAGTATTAAATTAGGAAAAATTAAACGCGCTTTGAGGGCCGACAAAGCTTGAGCTTTACCTGGAGACGCGTGAGAGGGTGCCACGTCAGCAGGCTTTTCTTGCAAAGGTCTTGACAGCAAATCTGGATTTGGACGTATGACATGGCGTGTAGCTTTAATTATGATTAATTAGCGATGACCCATGAGTGAGTTATGTAGTTGTGAGTACGTGTGTAATTAATTGGACTTAAAAATCATTGTAAGAAGTACAAATAAGTCTTTTGTTTTAATTTAAAACAGAATTATTTTTTTTTAAAACAAAAAAAACTAATTGGCTTTAATTTGGAAACTAATTGTGGACTTTTATAGTTTGAATAAGTTATGTTGGTAATAGTAACAATAGTAATAATATAATAACAAACTTTATTGAAACTAAAAAATAATTATTCTTGAAAAACAAAAATCTAGAAGAGAAAAAGGCCCCAAAGTTTGAACGCTTATATAAAATATGAAAACGAAAGCCACACCAATTTGGAAAATATCACTAGATATATAATATATAACATATTATATAATATACAAATGAGAATGGCAGTGTTACTTGGAAGGGAGTCAAACTTGAAACATTTGGAACTTGTTTTACATGCATTGTTTTGTGATTTATGAGAGCAATACATCCTTGCTTCTTGCACCTCATCACATTCCGGTGGCACGTTTGTCCTTATTTTTTAATTTTTATTTTTAATAAAATGAATAAAAATTTTCATAAATCACTTTTACCTAGTGAAATTAGTACCATTAAACTAAAAGTTTTTTTTTTTTATCATTCTTTTGACTGAAGTCACGTAATTTTAAAAAATTTTAAATTATATTTATATTTTTATCAATTAAATTATATATTTTTAAAATAATTTATCTAAGTTTTTCAACTTCATCGCTATCTTGAAAAAGATGGAACTTTTCTGGTTTTCAGAATAGCAACATTGTGACTATTTCTTCGTGTGTGTGTGTATATATATAACTAATAATATAAATAAATAAATATTTATTTATATAAATATAAAAAGAGGTCGGCAGCGTGGTCGCGTTTCAGATCAATGGTCAACGTGGTGACGTCATCTATCGTTGAAAAGCATTTGGCACTCCGTTTGACCCACCAGCAAATAGACCGAAGGGAAAAGAGGAAAGACGAAAGATAGAGGAGTTGATCCATCCGCCAATTCCGCACGCCACTCCATCGATTCAACCACGACAAACCCTCGCAAAGATCCAAGAAGATCACCACGGAGGCCATTTCTGGGATTCCCGTGTCTCTGATTAGTCCCATTCAGCGCTGTTTTTAGTGCCCTTTCAAAGTTCCCGGCCGATCTAGGGTTTCTACTCTGCTTTTGTCGGTTTCTTTTGGGAACTAATTGAAGTGTTTTGCCTGGAAACGCTTGTAATGTCTGGTGTTTCGTGAATCTCTCTGCGTGTTTTTAGTTTAAGGTTCGCCTTGGAATCGCTTAGTTGTGATGCTAGGGTTTTGAAGAAGCGGGTTTTGTTTTGGTGGGAGAGAGGTATCCGTGAGTTAATTCTGTGTGTTTTGATCGAAAGGTAGAGTTTTGATGTGGAATTTGTGGCTTTGAGGGAAGAATTGGGGGCTTTTGATTGGATTGGTGGTTTTGGCACGGAATATGAAGTAATGGCACTGAGGGCGCCACCTCTGAAAGCAGCGCAGATTGCTATTGATTCCATTGGGTTGGGGTACGACATCAGCGCTGATCTGAGGCTCAAGTACTGCAAAAAGAGTGCGCAGATCCATGTCTGATAGAGCTTGATCATGATCATGTCCAGGATCTGGTTCTTCCCGGCGGTATATCGGTTGCAAATGTTCCCAAATCCATCAAGTGTGACAAGGGAGAGAGGATGCGGTTCAGGTCTGATGTTCTCTCTTTTCAGCAGGTATATTCAGCAACTTGAATTTGCTCCTCGGTTTGATCTTCTGTTACTCTTATGTCACATTCATCTGTTCAATTAAATGCTTCTCTGCTTTGAAGGATTGATTATTTGACTTATCATCATGTATTAATTTATGACGAAGGAATAGATTATTATGAAATTATTATGTTTTGTTTTATTCCATGATAACTTTGAAAATAGGAGATGCCTGTTTTGTCCCTTTTCTGTATATTCCTTTGGCCATTGTTAATGGTATGGTCTTGTCACTGCTTGTCTGTTATTGGATTTTGTTGAGGTCTTTTTTTCTTCGCATTAGATCAATGCTGGTTATGATTATTTTTTGAAGAACTGAGCTGAAATTTTTTTTTCCGATGAAATACTTTATTGTTAAAATTTTATTACGATTGACAGCTATTCACTTCATTAACTTCAGGTCTTTTTTTATTTGTATGGTAGATTAAACTTAAATCTCCTTTATCAACTTTGGAACAGATGTCTGAGCAATTCAACCAGGAGTTATCATTGTCGGGTAAAATTCCATCAGGCTTGTTCAATCATATGTTCGAATTCTCTGGAAGTTGGCAAAAAGATGCAGCAAACACCAAATCTCTAGCATTTGATGGGTGGTTTATTACTTTGTATACCATAGCTCTAGCAAAGTCCCAGATTGTGCTTCGTGATCATGTCAAGCATGCTGTTCCATCAGCGTGGGATCCAGCAGCTCTGGCCAGGTTTGTTAGCACTCATTAGTTAAACAAGAGACAGCTTTATGTTATTAGCATAACACTATTCAGCTTCGGGAGCTCTAGTCATTTTTGTGTATTGTTTATTTTATTGAATCATCACTGCTCGAATTTGTTCCTTAAGCAGAAGCACTATAATTTAATTTTACTGTTTTAAACTTGGATATTACCTCTCAAACACAAACGTGAATAAATTTTTTGAACTTATTCTTATTGCCGTGTGGTGTTTTTATGATTGTCTTGTATTTATTCAACATTTTCTGAACTTTATGATGTTTATAATGCTATTTTATATGGTTATCGTTTCTTGCGTATTGCTATTCAGTGATATCTTGCTATCTGTAACCCTTGAACAGTAAACCTTTTTAGTTGAAGTTTCCCATAGCCTTGTACAATTTAAAGCTCTTATTTTTCATTCTGTTGTTATGATGGCAAAGTCAATGTTGATTATATCCCCGTGATGATATCATTCAGTAAAACCAGTGTTTGATGACCTTCTATTGATTTTAACTTCCAGGTTTATTGAAAGATTTGGCACCCATGTTATTGTTGGTATAAAAATGGGAGGGAAGGATGTGATTTATATTAGACAGCAGCACTCATCTAATCTCCAACCTGTTGAAGTTCAGAAAAGGTTAAAGGAGATGGCTGACAGGAGGTTTCTCGATGCAAGCAGCCAGTATGGTGTGAATTCTGAAGAAGCTCATGGGAATGACAAGGTTATTTTCCATATATTTAGCGTTTCTTGTCTTTCCATCCTGAAAGGAGACATTTGGTTTAGGAAAAGACAGTTCAGTTCTTCTTGATTTGTTAATTCCATTTACACAATAAGTAGATCCAAAGCTGATGAATTGGTGCTATTAACTTTTTTTGCAAAGTAGCACCAAAGAAAATTTATTAGAAATTTACTATCCATCTTTGTTATAAACCATTGTGCTTTGATAATAATGGCACCATATTGTTCTCCCCTGAATGCAAGAAAATGGTTGATTTTGCTAATCCGTTCATCTGACAAGTTACGATAAACTAGCTTGAGATACTTTTGGGTTTACATATTTGATAATAATGTTCTTTGAGTTTCATACTCAATTTTCATCCATTAAACTTGTTGGTTGACCAGATCAAACCAATTTAGATAACTTTGTTTCTTACCTTTCTTTCTGATACTAAAAGGTGATATAATCTTATAGCAGTTTGATGGGAGAGAGCAACGCCTAAGATTTATTGAATCCAGTCCAGCAAGCTCCTGCACCACGAAGGAGGTATTCTTATTAAAAAGATCATACCCTTTTGCTGCCAAATTAAGTTGCTTTTATGAAAAGGTTATGGCAATGATGTGCCATCTTTTTTCTTTTTTCTCCCTGAGTAGGATATCAGGAGAATTTTCAAGAGAAGAGGTGGAAACGATAATAAAGACTTGCTGCATCATGAGTGGCTAAACACTGTTCAGTCTGAACCAGATGTTATATCTATGACCTTTGTGCCAATTACTTCTCTCTTGAATGGAGTACCAGGCAGTGGCTTCTTAAGTCATGCCATCAATTTATATCTCCGATGTGAGTGTGAAATCTCAATCTATAATTTATTTTCAACTTTAAAAGAAATATTCCTTGTTAAAATTTATCCTTCATTGTGAAAGCGAAGCTTATTCAAGTTCATTTGAGGATGCATTAGTATGTCCATATGTGCCCATACCAGTGCAAGTTCAACCCCTTTTCTTTGATAAAGAGCTTGTTTATGCACATCCTTTCACTCCTTGTTGAAATTTGTTTTCCATGATTTCAGATAAACCACCGATTGAAGAACTTCATTTGTTTTTGGAATTCCAATTACCAAGACAATGGGCTCCAGTTTTTAGTGATCTACCCCTCGGCCCTCAACGAAAGCAGCATAGCAGTGCATCTTTACAATTCTCACCCATGGGTCCCAAGCTTTTTGTCAATACTGCTGTGGTAATTTACTCTACTCTCTTAACATTCATCTTTTATGCAATGTTTATAACTGGCAGCCACACATACATACACACACCGCTCGTCATTCATCTTTTATGAAATGTTTATAACTGGCAGCCACACATACATACACACACTACTCTTGTTATTAATCTTTTATGCAATGTTTATAACTGGCAGCCACACATACATACACACACCACTCTTGTCGTGCTGGAACTTTCACCCGTTAGAGGCGTATCTCTTGCTGGAATAGCCAGCTCAAGAGATTTCAATTGTTGATTACTAGAGTATCAAAAACTTACCGTTTTGTATGTACGCCTTGCATTCAAATGTAGCCACCAACCAAGATTTTTCCATGTCAAGACGCCGGCACTCATTGGAATGGGAGAAAATGAAGTTCTACTGAGATTTTAGTAAAACAGACACTGTTATACACCATGGCTCTCATTTGCTGTTCAATGCAAGTTTTCAAGGTGTTAATTATTATGTATCTCACACGTTTGTCATGATGTAGGTTGATGTAGGCAAGAGGCCAGTCACCGGTCTTCGGCTGTACCTGGAAGGGAGGAAAAGCAACAAACTGGCAATCCACCTCCAACATCTTTCAACCCTTCCTCGAGTCTTCCAGCTCTGTGATGACCCCAGCAGCAGTTATTCTCGTGAATCTTATGATCGCAAGTATTATGAGCCCATTCAGTGGAGGCATTTCTCCCACATTTGCACTGCTCCAGTGGAGTCCGATGAAGACCGTTCGATTGTCACCGGGGCTCAATTACATGTCAGCCATCATGGCTTCAAGAAAATCCTCTTCCTTCGCCTCCATTTCTCCAGCGTCTCCAATGCTGCATTGGTCAAGAATCCTGAGTGGGATGGATCTCCAGGCTTGGCTCGGAAATCAGGCCTTATCTCAACCCTGATAAGTACTCATTTCACTGCTGCCATTCAGAAACCACCCCCTCGACCTGCAGATGTCAACATTAACTCTGCAGTTTATCCCGGCGGGCCCCCTGTTCCAGTGCAAGCGCCAAAACTGCTAAAATTCATTGATACTACCGAGATGGTGCGAGGCCCGCAGGATTTGCCTGGTTACTGGGTGGTCTCTGGGGCAAAGCTACATTTAGATCGAGGCAAGATCTCACTTCGCGTTAAGTACTCATTGTTGACAGTGTTATTGCCTGATGATGAGTTATAATTGAGATTGGGATCAAGGATTCCAAACCTATGATGGAAAGGCTCTGTTAAGGATGCATGAATTTTGAAGGTGAAAAGAAAAAACAACAGTCAGATAGGGTCCACAATTGGATTGGTTTGTGGGATGCAGCCTTGGGTTTTTTGTTTTCAAATTGTAAGTTGAATGACCTTATTTAGGTTAGATGACTTGTATTTCTCACTCTATTCAGTGTATCAATGCAAGGGTTCTGCTTTTTTAGCTGCTGCTTCTTGCGAAGCATAAAAATTAGGGTTTTAGAGAACAGATATGATCATTTGTTCAGCAAAACCAACCCCTAAACTGTAACTCTTGCCTGCAAAAATTTCCTTGATTCTTAAAAGTTTTGTTAGTTTGAAAATTTTCTGTACAATTGAAAACTTTTACTACATATATTTACACTTGTAATAGGTCAGTTCGAATCATTATGTAGTTTTCTCATGTCTATTAAGTTTTTTTTTTTATGAAATATAAATTTTATAAAAAACATCTAACACAGATTTATATAAACATAAAACAAGTTCAACAAGTATATGTGCTTTTATTTTATGTGACTGTGGTTTGATTTTGGTTTTTTTTTTTCTTAACAAATATGCTATATAAAAGATCTAATACCAATAAATTAAGGAGCTATTGATTTGTTCAACTAGCTAAATTTTGCCAAATATATTTTTCAAATAAAAAAATTCAGTTAAATGATTATTTAATTCCCCAGAAAAATAAAGAAAAAACTATTTATAGTTAAACACCTGGCAGGGTTTGATTGGCAAATTTTAGAAGGACTTCTTCGCAAATTAAGCAAAAACTTGAGGGTTTCTATGCAAAAAGAATATAACTTAAAATTATTTCTTAATCCCCCGCACGCGCGAATGCCGAGTACCTAACAATCATGGCGGCCTGTTTATATCTCACAGTCTCATACTCATCGTCGATGCCGATCCCCATCGATCTCCATCTAGGGCTTCTCTGATGGAACCCTCGCCATCGTCTTCTCCTGATTTCACCGATTTCCTCACTCGCATGCACCACCCTGCATCTGCCGATCTCCTTCGATTCACCAACAGGTTCCCCCGATCACTCCCTATTTCTCGGGGTTTTTTTTTTTTTTTTTTGTTCCAATATGATATTTTTTTCTGATAGAATTTGATTATGGTGTTATATTTATCATTTTCTTTTCAAATATATTTATCGTTTTCTGATGGAATTTGTAAAGAGCTTGGATATTTCTCTTTATTTGAATTCAAGAAATGGTATTTGGGTTTTGATTTTCTTGCAGAGTTTGATTTTTTATTTTTTTTATCCTATTTTAATTGATTTTTTTCTTTGTAGGTTATTTTCTGATGGAATTCCAATCCTGTGGCGTTTTTGTAATTCTTTGCTTATTGATAATTAGGGTTTAGCTATAGTTTTATTGAATTTGCCAATATAATCCTGATAATATTTAGCTACAAGTGCAGTTCATCATTTTTGTTAGATTGCTTCTTTGCAAGATTTTGGGGCCTTAACCTTAGAATATTATTTTTTGATGCTTTGTTGCACTTGGGGTTATCCATTGAGGAATGACTTAAGTATTCTGTGATGCTGGTTTGGTTCTTCATTTGTGTTTTATGATCATGTGTTTTATGTTTTTGACATTTGAAGTGTGGGTGGATTTTAGGTAAATCTGATCTTATGATTTGCAATCCACATTGCAGATTCATTGTGTCATTTTCTCTTTATCGGACCAATGCCGAAATTGGTAGCAGAAAGATACAGGACTTTCTTGCAAAGATGGAAACTATAATTCGGGAGCATCCGTTGTGGGTTCATGCTGCTGATGCTGAAATTGAAAATGCACTTGAGGAAGTTTATTTATTAATGGGCACTTACTGGTTTTCTTCTTATAATCCATCATGTTATGTGACAAGAAATAATGATAAAAAATGATTTGTGACAATCTAAGTGCCACCAACATATTTTTGCTTTAATCCTCAAGTTTTGGAAATAGGCATTATTTGAGCTAATACTTCTGATATTATCTCTATCATAGCAAATGGCTAAGTATGTTATGTAAAATGTACTGCTGCTGGAACTTAAAATGTTATGTTCTTGTTGATAAAAGTCTACATTGAAGAAGTGGTGTTTCCTCCAATTTAAAAGTGATTTGTTTGATTTGCCTTGAAAATAACTTCATGATTCAAAATCAGGAAATGTCGAGCCTGCAAGTATCTTGTATTTTTCAGTATACAAAGCAAAAGATTTTTATTATAAAGTCATAGTTTAGGTTTTATAAGGGTAAGCGCGTGAAGAGAAAGACACTGGTTATAATATGACCATGGTAGAGTTGTCATCCATCTATTGCGAAGGTGGTGAGGGCTCTCAGTTTATGAGCGCTTGGTGTCAATTAGTTGTGTGGATTTTAATGTCTTCATCTCATAAGCTTTATCTGATTTTTTGAACTTTGTGATGTGAATTTATGTAGAACAACCTTTTGAGATATGCATGTGTTGTGCAGGGTCTAGAGAAGTATGTCATGATAAAACTATTCAACATTGTGTTTGCTGCCTCTCCCGAAGATGCTGAAGCAGATTTAAGGCTTTCAAAGAAAATTCTTCTGTTGCAACACTTTGTCAAACCTGATCACTTGGATCTGTGCTTAAATTTTCAGATTGAAGCATCATGGTTGGTAGGCTACACTTTCCTTGAGACTACTATTTCATTCCCCTACTGAAGTAGAAAGACAACCTACTTAACAACCTACTCCCTGCTTTAGCATGAGTAAGGAAAAAATCATCTCTCGCCTAGAGGTATAATGTCTTTGTTGCCATTAAATCATACTTGGGTTTATTATGTGCATGAATTCATGAATTTTTATGATGCAAAATTTCATATGTTCTAATTTTTGCCTTATTAATATTATCGTTTTTAAAAGAAATGTTTCTACATCTTCTTAATAATGGTCTTTTTAAGTTCAGAATGCAGCAAAAGAATTGAAGAAAATCAATGCTTTCAGATCCCCTCATGAGAAGCTTCAGTGCATCATGAATTGTTGCCATGCCATTAATAGTATGTTGCTAGAAGTTTCAAAGTCAGCAAATCGCGCTCCTGTTGGAGCTGATGTTTTCCTTCCAATACTTATATATGTTACAATCAAGGTAAGGTGATTTTCTCGGTGACATCAATTGCAGTAACCATTTCCCATTTGGGGGGTTGATTTTTTTCCATTGACCATGTATTTCCGTAGCTATAAAAGTTTTATGTGATTGAAATTCATCAGATGTTGAATGCGGGGCCAAATTTAAACCACCCGCTTGTTAATTGTTAGCAGCCCATGCATTAAAATTTAGCAGCCCATGCTTTGAAGGTTAGTAGCCATTATTTTTGACTTAATAAGCATGTTGGTGAATGTTTTTTTGCCTATAAAAAGGCTTACATGATCAAGAGAGTGTGTGTCTTTATGAATTCTTGTGAACAAGCAAGGGGACACCATGAAGAGGGATTGAATGTGAGAGGAATAGTTTTTTAGTGAAATATATATAATCCTTTGAGTGTTCTTGAAGGTGTGACACACTGAAGAGAGTGTGAACGTGTGACATACTGCTTATTTTATTTTATTTTTATTGTTCTTGTTAAGTGGAATTTAGGATATTCACGACCGTACAAATTCCTAAATTTCCCACTTGGAGATAAGTAAACTATCATGTCTTCACTTCAGTGATAGTGACTCTTCTCTATTTATGGAGAAGACCAATTGAAGTTGCACACAACTTGAGCTTCTTAGTAGAAACAATCTTTGCCAGCATGTCTGTTGGATTTTGACTACCGAGGATTTTCTCCAGCATCAGCATTTCATCGTCCAAAACTGTTTTGATATAATGGTATCTAACCTGACCAGAATATGCTTTGTTCTAGCAGGATTTCTTGCCAGGTGTATGGCACATTGATTGTCACGGTATGGTATCAATTCTACCTTACATAGACACGAGGAAGAGATAGTGACGGTCAGAGTGCTATACACTTGGCAGGAAATATTATCCATCATATGCCAAAACAAAATCATATTTAGGGAGTATTTCTCAGATAGGGCCTTGGCTGACGTAAACCTGTGTCCATCGAACACTTTTAGAATCCTATAACGGTCATCATGAGATAGTTCACTTTTTGGTCAGCAATCTCTCTCAGAAGGTTTAAGAGCTTTTGGTTACACCATTTGCTGTGAAATTATGTCACAATTTCATGTGGTCATGATCAGTTTATCTTTGATGACATCCTTAGTTCTTGTATGTGGCAAATATATATTTATCAGCCTTTTCGCTGTCATAGAACAAATTATTGCTTGATCTTTTGATATATACGTTACTCCTAGAAGCTTGTTCCAAAAATTTCCTTATATCTCATCGGGATCTTCTGTTATGTAACTTTACTAGGACAGGTATAAGCCTACAAGTTGACATTCTATACTATAACGAGCTTTCATTATGCCGTGAACTACTGAGTGCTTTAACTCATTTTCAGTGCATCTTTTCGTATAATAGTTCTTCATAATTGCATGCCTTAAGCTTTCTCTGTTTAGAATGACCTTCCATTATTCAAGCGAACCACTAATTACTTCAATATGCTTTGCAACGTGATGAAGGCCAATCCTCCCCAGTTGCACTCCAACCTTAAATTCATACAACTCTTCAGAAGGCAGTCAAAGCTTGCATCTGAAGTAGAATTTTACCTGACAACTATGATCTCCTCAGAAATATTTATAATCAATATAGATGCTAGATCATTGTCCATGGAAGAAGCGGAGTTTCACAAGAGTATGGAATCTGCGAAACAAGCCATTGACGGGTCTTCTATTGAACCCATTGCTGAGGTAGAGAGATACAAAGATAATATTTCCACCATGCGGCATGACAAGGAGATTATACTAGATGGTTAGCTCCTGTGTCCTTTAGTATCTACGGGTTTTTAATTATTTACTTGGACGCATTGTTTATGTTTTGCACATGGAACTCTATTTCGTGAATTCTTAAAGCAGGTAAAGTTGGTACTAATTCCTGATGTCTTAAATTGGTTTAGATGGCAAATTTCCATTCATGGAGACAGAGGCAGGGAATCTAACGCCACCAGATGTGCAGGCCTTGCTATGTTTATACAAACAGCTGGTCAAAAGGTACACAATGCTAGCAAACACCTCGCATAGGATTTCTCCGCATGAATTTCAGATCCTTAATTCTCCAGGAGAGCATTTGCCCTGTGGAGATTCACTAGACAAAAAAGGGTGAGATTTCCAACCATTTTTTGGCTTAAAAGTTGAACATTGACCTTTCAACCTCCACAAGTTGATTTCCTCTTGCCATGCTGCAGGTAAAATTGAACCTCAAGTAAAATAAGAAACAAAGCTCTCTGTACATAAACATTCACCCTGTACAGTCACAATTACAAGCTAGTTATCCTACGGTTGTTAGCTGTCCATATCTACTTGTATCTTCAGTGATAGAAGGTGGCATTTCTTCCTTACACCACCGAACAGCCTTTCTGCCCTTCTTCAGTCTGCTACTATGACCTGCAGACTTGCCCAAGCCCAAGCATTTCTTGCAGACAAATTTCGCGGGCACTTCATAGTGATCATCAACCCCGGCACATCTTGTATGCTGCCATACCCCACATACATCACAAGCCATCATCCTCTCACCATCATCATCTTTGGCACCACAGCTGCAGTCAACTGTCCACATTTCAGTCCCCCTCTCCATCCGAAAGTGCTCAAGTGTCATCCCATCTCCAAGTGAGCATTGGCCTCTTATGCAAACATACATGTTTACTCCAAGGAAGTCCTTGACCTGGATGGAGTCTTTTACGTCGCCATGGCCTAAAAGGCCTTCAGCTTGGAAACTCTGAAACATCAGATAAGTCTCTTGGAAAGCTTTTGTTGCTTGGATCTTGAGGTCCCACACTGTGGCTGCAGATGGGAGGACCAGAAGCTCTGGTGGGGGTGCAGTGTAGTCTTTTGGCTGGCCGACTAACTCCACGTGGCACCATACTTTAAGCGCAAATGGATTAGAAGGAATATAATTTTCCGCTTCCTGGTCATAGTGCTTGATGAATTGCTTGCAATCCAACAACTTCTTTGCTGCACCGAGCACGGTTTCCTTTGTTAGCGGTGACTTGTAGGCCTGTGAAGTAACAGGGTTCAGGAGGGCATCATAAAGATATCTTAGATCACGGAGAAGGTAATCTCGTGGAGGTTTGCTTAAACTTTGAGTTGATGATGCATGTTCTGAATTGGCTTCAAGTCTGCAACAAAACAAAGAGCAATCACACACAGAAAAAATCACACAATCAGATAGACATCACAAATAAGGTGAAAAATTCATTTACCGAAACTCAATTGTGCTCATTGCAGCATTGCATTGCATTGCCACAAATCTACCGTCTTTTGTAAATTTGCCCGCTAAACCCTTGAGGCAGTAGTCAAGAAGTTCCAATGAACCTACACTCCGGAAAGTAGATCCTTTGAGAGCACGCCAAGTTACCCACTTAGACCCGTTGACTGCTTGAAGAACCCTGATGATAGCTTCCTCTGCATGTGTAATGTCATCTCTTGTCCATGCAGAAAGAACCCTACCACAGGCTTCTACAGTCTTGTTCTTATGAGATCCACAAAAATGAGGTTGGGCTTTATTTATCAGACCTGTCAAATAGCAGAAAAGATCCCTCACAGTAACCAGATGGCAGTCGGAAAGGGACTGATAAAACGAGATAATGCCCTGCAATTGGGTGCGTGGTGATCGAGTATGAGAAAATAAGCAAGACAAGGGGACATTAGAGATGGTGTCCACAGCCCTTTGATAGGCATTGGCATCAAGAGCATAGCTCCCGGCACCGAATTGGTACCCCCATTCACCGTACCATGGGCGGCCAGTAGTAACTGCATGAAGGAGACGGTAATCCATCCCGTGTTTCTTTGAGACGTCAATTACAGTCACCTTTCTGTCATATTACAAAGATGGGCTCAATGGTCATGCATTGAGATGTAAATAACGTTTCTCAATCTTGAAAAATCTTCGATAGTCAAAGAGCCTTAGAATACTGAACTAACACTTATGGTTGTTTCAATCTCTCAAAACCATGGACAGAACATGGGTTGCCTCTCTTGATAGAATTATGATTCATGAAACAAACAAGACATCAAGACATCCAAATATCTCATCTCAAACAGTCCAAATCCTATATTATTATTGGTAAAGATATAAAATTTCATTGAGAATTGTTCATGCAAAGCATTGCTGTGAGTTCAGTAAGGGATACTACTTGATATTCCAATAACTTGGGAAAACAATTCCAAATATATTCATACCTGACTCGGAGCACCTTACAGAGACTATCCCAGAAGCTCATGATATCTGATCCTTTCAAAAATTTCGAACCACCCTCTCGACCATTAACTCTGAGAAGGTGACCAAAACCATTGGCATGTACTACGCCATGCAACAAATGGGTTGTGTTTTCCAACTGAAAATATGCTTGGTCTTCTAGATCATCAGATGTCATCTCATAGTGACATGAAGAGCATCTGAAATGAGGGCACACCGTTCTATCAGGCCAAGTATCAAAAGAAGGGGCAAGTTTTTGAGCATCATCTCTATTGCATACAATATCCATATCATTCACAACGAGTTCAAGATTCGTGAGAAGCAAACAACAAAGCAAAACATAGAAATGATGTATTTAAATCTAAAACACACAGATCAAATTAGTAGATACTCCATGGTCTTCGAAAAAACCAACAACAACATGAGGGGCTCTATCACCATAATCTTCCAACAAAAAAAAAAAAGATGCATCTCACAGTTTCCAAATTAAGTCTGATCTACACGGTTTGGTATTGACGGAAAATCCTTCCTAAATCTTCAGCTATATTCACAATTGAAGCCACAAAGCATAGTAATGTAAGACTTGGTAAACTGGCCTGAAGATCCTAGCGCTTCAAGTAGTTCAAACCAGAACAATCAACAGAGGGATAATTAATATCAGTAGTATATTTACTTTGAAGAACTTGGTCCTGAGATACTAAACCACAACACCTTACACATGAATCCACCATCTAGTGAAGACTCATGATAATGTTCTAGGAATCAACACAAATAAGTAAATTCCATGACAACATAGCCAGAACAACTCAAAGTAAACGTTTTGGCCACTTGAATACAATCCAGAACCATAAGGGACTTGCATAGAAGTCTCCACTGACAATCATTTCTATACAATTTAATAAACATCGTTATGAAAAAGGACATCTGAACAATCTTGCAAATATAAAATTGATAAATCTAGAGCTTGAAATCTTAAAAAAAAAATACAATATTACATTCTCATACATCAGCAAGTCTCTTAATATTATCTTATTACTCTGCAAACAGACAAGAAATGAGTTAATACCTAATTACTCTTCAAACATCCTTCCCAACAAAGACCTAATCAAATAAGACACATTTAGGTTTTAAGGCAAAGCCAATGCCGTACAGAAAGCAAAATGCACTAAACCAAAGTGAAGTAAATATAGCCGCATCAATAACTACATCTCTGGGACGGCAAGCCGTCCAGACAAAACAATACATGTCAAAATTATACTTGTGAAATTGCCCCATTTACGAGCAGAGTGAACAGGCCTTTTGTATGTGAACCACAGGAAAAGCTTATAACCAGCCTAGATGAAGGCAAAGTCAGTGCCTCATCAAATTAATAGGACCCGACTCACTACCTTCTGGGAAATCCATTTACAAAATTCAACACAGAATAAACATCTTCAACTATTAACAGAAACATTTGTTCAGAACCATTGAAAAGCCCCAACCTTTTGTTATAATTATATCAACATTCACGCTCTGAACTTATCAAATCCCATATGACTAACTCTCTTTAAAATAAATTTGAGGCAACAGCTCCTAAAAACTAAAAGGCATTTACCATTCAACCACCACCATACTTAAAGACATTCAGACCCAAAACAACAATAAAATTAATAACTAAACATTGAAAAAAAATAAAAAAAAGGAAATACCACAAGTCACATCTCACCTCCAACAGGTTGAGGAAATCAAGGATCCACAACGGATGCAAGTGTGCTGAGAATTTAAGGCAGGATTCCCGCTGTCATTTCTGATAATGAAGTGGTAACGCTTCCCACAAACAGGGTGACTGCTCCATCCTGCAAAATCAGCATTCCCATTTACAAACAACACCTCATAAAGTTCAATATTTCATGGAAAAACACCAATATAATAATCAAAGAGGTTAAGGTGCCCCATGTAATTCACCACACAACAAGAACTTTTTCACAATTATGGGCTTTTCTCAACTTTCACAGACCCAAAGATGGACCTTTTCTTTTAAAAAAAAGTAACTTCCGGGGTTCTTTTAGCAAAAGACAATAATAACTTTCAATTATTTCATTGCTTTTTGAAAAAAACAAACTCCACTTAATTCGACCACTCGCTAAAGCGTGCAAGCGGTCCCGCCGGTCACCGGCGCCGGCGAACATACCGCTTAATCGCGAAGAACTGGACAAATTCTAGAATGAAAAAATTTCCAGATCGAAGTCTCACCGACTACTCGGCACTGATCGCAGTATACAGATCGCGATCTGGCAACGTCCTCCTCGACTACGCCAAGCTCCACCGAGTCACCGACTCGGGACGCGACTCGCCAGACCGAGACGTGTGGCGCGGCCGGTGCAGGAGGGGATGGAAGCCCGTACCGGGAGAGGAAGGCGCGCACACACTCCCGGAACGGTCCCTCCAGCGCATCGCCGGCAAGGAAATCATGCAGCCCCGCTGTGACTCGCCGCTTCGCCCTCTTCAGTGGCCGGCTTTCCACAGCCATCGCCAGATCCAGAGATTCCAGAGCGCTAGCGTTAGGGTTAGGGTTTTAAGCGGAGAACGGAAAGCGAGATCGGAGAAGAAGACGATCGAGAAGAACCAGACGAAGGGAATGGCTTTATTGGGTTTTTCAAGGAAAGTACCAAAATACCCTCAAACACCTCTTCAAATCCACCGAGAAGTGTCTTGCTTCAAGGATAAATCGGGGAAACACAGGAAAATTAGGAATTTTGCTTCAAAATTACTTCGACCCCCTCGGGCTTTGTGATATTTTCGAACTTCGGGACACGAGATTACTAGAACACCCTTATGGCCGTAGAGTGGAAAGTTCTGGAAGAGCGAGGTCAGTGGAAGGGTGATTTGGGAAATTCGGTGGGGGTATAATTACGAAGAGGTCCTCAGAGAAAGTTAGAATTCGGAAAAGGATCCTTGTTTGAATTAGTAGGAGGGAACGGGTCGCGATTGGAGCGGGTTGGCAGGGGATTTGAGCGGGAGAGCAAATCGTGGAAAGGGCTTGGCCCGTATTATCTCATCTGGATCCGCTGCGATTTAGTTTGCTGTTCCCATGACGTGGCACGTTTCCATTAGTTTGTTCTTCAATGATGATGTCATATTTTAAACAAGTATTATCTTAATATCTTTATATATATATATATATTTATTTATTTATTTATTTATTTGTTTGTGATTTGGGATTTTGTTTTTATCCTGTTTTGTAGATATAATTTGGAGTTTCTATTTACCACCTTATAACATTTTAAATTATGCATATGGCATTTTAACCTCATTTTTGTATTTTTTTTTTTAATTTCATAATGCTTATATAAAATATGAGAGTAAAACCTGTGATTTCAAGATTTAAAATCAATTATGTACTCCTTGATTTTGAATTCACGATGAGTTACTAATTTATTTATTCACATGCATTGTAGCCTAAATTAATACATGGGGCCCGTAATATAAAAATTAAAATATGAGAATGACTGAGTGTTTATGAAAAGCGAGGGGGATGACAAGTAATTTTGCTAATTTTTAAAAATGGTGTTTAGAAAAAATCTATTTATTTTTAGGTTATGAAGATTTTGAAATATAAGAAATTAGTTAGAATATCATAACTTAGACTGTTAATTTTTTTTCTTCTTATAAAAATTGTATATTAATAAATGTAAATGCTACCGTAGCTATACGTGTTGCACTTAAATTACAAATAGATATGTTACCATTGAATGAGTCAAGCCCAAGTTTTACAATTTTTTTAATGAGACAAGATTTGATAACTGAAGCTCAAAAGCATTAATATTGAATTTACTTATTCAATAAGATCATTGTAAAAACTTAATTATATATATATATAATAAAATATAATCATGAAAGAATTAAAAAGGAAAAAGATGTTTATTCAATGTGTTCTCAATTCTTAATTGAAGAGTGACACAAACAAGAAACATTGTTGCATTTTCAAGCATCATCATGCATTTAAACACCAACAAAAGAAGGGGAGAAAGAAAAAAATACACACACACACACACACAAAAAGGAAATTAAAAATAAAAATAAAACATTTAAGTAAGAACATTCCAAACAGCACCATCACCCTCTCCACAACTATTGTGAACATCTTTCATCCTCTCCACAGACTTGCAAATTCCACTGCAACTCCAATCAAATGATGCAATGCACACATTCCCTGCTTGTGTTTTCCATTCACAATCTACAATTACATATAAAATAAAACCCAATTATAAACCATGAGAAAAAGCATAAAATAATTAAATATATGCTCTTGTTATGCTTAACTAATGATTATAAAGTATATATATATATAGTCTATTATAAAGTTGTTAAAATTTAGAATGAAGAGATTATTTATATAATAAAACCAAAAAACAAAAAACCTGGAGGAGTTCCACAACACATGGACTTATCATCAACATGCTCAACATCTAAACCAATCAACCATGAACCCAGAGAAACATCTTCATTTGCATATCTATGCAATATTGGCCTGAAAACCACACACATATACACACACAAAAAAAGAAGAAAAAAAGACATTAAACACATTTAAATACTACCAAATTTATTAAGATTCTATTATAACAAATTTATTTTTTATACATGTATAGTTGTATTCTAATATCTATATATGTATATGTATATGATTATTAATCAATCAAGAAAGGAGCTCACGCATTGATGGATATATAAGCAGCAAGGTCTTTGGAAATGGCATAGATTTGTCCAGTTGCATGCCTGAAATACCTATTTCCCTCCTCTCCAAACTTCCAAAACTCTGGTTCATGATACCTTGCTCCTCTACATCACATATATATATATATATTAACATTTTCATCATCATCATATATACTATATACACATATAATAATAATAATAATAATAATAATAACTAAAAAAAAAGAATTAAACTTAACGTACTTTTGAGAAAGAACAGGTCCAGATTTCATGCAACCAATATAAACTCTGGGCTTGGTTCTATACCTTGCAAGTGTTGTTATAAGCATCCCTGCAATGTTTTATAAGTTTCCAGAGCACTGTAATTAATTAACTAACAAAGAACTCAACGAATGGGAAGAATTAAATTAAATTAAATTAAATTAAATTTAGTGACTAATTACCAAGATTGACATGAACATCATCATCAACTTTGACATAGAAATCAGCATCCCAGATAGCCACAGCTGTTGAGAAGTAAATCTTTGTCTTCATAGAAAGTTCATGGTAACCTTCAACATGATCTAGTCTAAGGAAATCCTTTGTTTCAGTATCTTCGGCATCGATAGCTCGGTCTAGAACTCCTCCTGGTGTAGCACTATGTCCTATAACAAACCTTATAACTATCCCTTTCTCCTTCTCCAATCTCTTCAGCTTAGACCCTATCACAAATACATACATACATGTATATATGTATATATACATTTGCATGTCTTTAATTATCTTAATTATGCCATCACTTGGAAATTAGAACACTACTGTTTCATTAATCCTCTGTGTGTGTGTGTGTGTGTGTGAATATGGATATGTAAATGTACCTCTAGGCATCCAAGTTTCGCGAACAGATTCACGACGTTTTTTACTGCTAAAAGCCGTGTTTATACCGACGACGACGAAGGCTTTCTTGAGGACTTTGTTTCTGGAATATGAGCCATCAAGGGAAGAAGATGAGGTTGCTGTTTGGCTAGTTCTGGCCACTGCTAGTTCCATCTCTAGTGCTGAAATAGTCTTGTCTAATGATCTGAAATTATAAAAATAAACTTTGATATTAGTTTTACATTAATGACATAAAATTAAGGTTATATATATATATATATATATATATATATATATATATGAAAGGATATGTGAAAGAAAGCTCACTGAATTGCTTGATGAGTTTTTGTCACTTCTCCAATTATGTCCCTTTGATCACTCTCTCCAAACCTCTGTTAATTTCAAGTGCAACAAATCAAAGATATCAAACATTATATAAACAGTACTGACATAAATATTTAATGAGAGCGTATATATACATAGATAACGAAGAATAATGCAAATACATACATATATGGAGTTTTGATCATGGTCTTTGATCTTCTATATCAAACACAATAGATATATTATATACATGTATATATATAATGTGACATGAATAAATATATATGTAAAAATAGATAACAAATTAAGAAGCAAATATATTAAAAGAGTTCTGATAACAAATTAACAAATAGAGAGAGTATATATATATATATAAAGTTTCATGAATGAGTATTTGATCACCCTCTCCAAACCTACTGTGATTCAGACACAAGTTATATATATATATAATATTGATCACCTACTCCAAACCTCTAAATCAAACAGAAGAGATATATAAATAGAGGGAGCTAGCTAGTAGTGACATGAATGAAGAGAAGATATATATATATATATATATATATATATATATATATAAGAAGAAACACATATATATTATATACATGAGTTATGTGGGAGAGCTTAGGATCAATCAAGGCATTGGCTTCTTCTTCTCCTCTCTTCCTTAATGGAGTAACCCACATGCTACCACTGAAGAGCAAGCCAAAGAAGAAGCTAAGCATGCAAAGCACCATGATGGCCTTCGCCGGCATTGCTCGTCCCCGGAGCTTCTTCTCCGACTGCACCGGTCTTTCGCCTATCATAGCCTTCATCAGAGAATGAGTGAAGATTACCATTAGATATATTGTTTGAAGCTTCACTGAGACATTGGCAAATGAATTTATATTAGCTTACTCATACCTTCATCTTCTTAGTTTGTGCTTTTAATTAATGATGTGCCACAAAAAGGGATGAGAGAGTTTGAAGGAAATTGAAATTGATTAGCAGAATGAGAAGCAGAAAATGAAGGTATGAGAAAATCATTTAATTAGTGTCAACTTTGGTTTTGAATTAATAGAGAATTAATGCGGTGTGTTTAGCTTGAGTTTGAGGGGTTTATTATGTGACAGTTAAGTCACACTCTTTGTGTGTTTGTGAGATGGAAATGGTTAATTAGTCTCATCACATAGATTTTTTTTTTTTTTTTTTTTTGAGTGGTTACTTCATGGCTTTTGTGAGTTTTTTATAACTTAATTTTGGAATTAACTAGAGTGAAAAAGTCAAATGTTAAATAAATATCTTTTGAAATACTAATAATAAAGTTATGAAAGTAACTCAAACCAAACAAAACAACAAACTAGAGCAGCCCAAAAAAAGAGGCTTTTGGTGGATATTTCAACAGTGATGAAAGCCCAACTTTGCAAACAATATTTTTGTTCTGAATATGAATTAACACATCATGTTCTAAGGTTACATACAGTTAACACCTACTGCTTTCAGTGATAAGCGTTCATTCATAGCTATATATATATATATATATATATATATAAGCTCATGGAAGGTTGAGCTCCATTTTAGTTCACACTACTATTTAGTATTTACAATAGTCACCTATTGATGCTCTACGAAAACCTCTAATTAAATGTCACTTTTATCTAAAAAGATAAATAAAGTATGGGCAAAACCAACTGCTCTCATGGATAACAATTTATTTATTTATTTATTTATTTATTTTGGTATATAAAATATCCAAGAAAAATCATCAAGAATGGAGAAAATATGAAGAAAAATTTTTCACATGTAATCACACCAATCATAAGTAATGGTACTTTCATTCCTCACATAATTTAATTTAAAGGTTTTGAGGGTTGGATCCACTGATTTGTCTACATTTAATTATAAAAAAAAAAAAAAAAAAAAAAAAGAAATTTGCATGTTATTAAATTTTAAGATGAATATAATACATGTGACATATGTTCAATAAACACAGGGAAAACACAGACATGCACTGCAACAGATGATTAAAGCTGAACATGGTCTTCCGAGTCATCAAAGCTAAAACACTCTTCAACCCACTCGATAAACTGACTGGATTCGTCATGACTCAGTGTCACTCGGTCATCGGTCCTCGAGCTCGCAGCTTTAGCGGCGGCGGCCCGAATGGCCTGGGGAGAAGAAGAGTGAGGCCGGGGGAGGAGACCGGCAAGCTCCGGGAAGTTAAGTGTAGCTTGTTGACCGTGAAGGAAGAGCGAGGCAGTGTCGTGAGCTAAGGCGGCAGACTCGGCCGAGTTGAACGATCCGAGCCAGACTCGGGTGTTTTTTCTCGGAAGCCGGATCTCGGAGACGTAACGGCCCCAAGCGCGGCGGCGAACGCCACGGTAGGGAGGGTGACTCGGTGGTGACTCGGCCGCGTTGGTGGGGGACTCGGTGGAATTGGGTCTTTTGGAGGGTGGCATTGAGGGGGGGGGGGGGGGGGCTAAGTCAAAGTAGTCAATGAGGAACGTTTGGAGGTTCCCGCGCTATTTGTAAGGGGGAGAGGATTGGGAGAACAGCTGGCAGGTGGGCCCATGGGCGTGGAAAGACCATAATGTTCCAAATTTTAGTACATGTGGGCGTCATGAAATTACTGGATTATCCCTGGGGGTTTTCATTCGCATTTATGAGCTTTCGTTTTATTATATTATTAATTTGACTATAGTATTCGATGGAGAAATGAGAAATTGGATGATGATTGAGTTATAGGAATAAAATACAAAGGATAACCCTGCATGCACGCATTTCAACATCACGATTCATAAATAGATGGTACATATTAGTCAAATGACCTTTAAATTTAGAGCTTCAAAACAAACAAATATTTTTTCAAGTAAAAAAAAAAATAGCACCAAAAAATGAAGTCCAGATCCCCTAGAGTTTATATATGCTTATCGGCTTCCATTTAATAGAAAGAGCGCCTGCAAGAAAAGAGAAAGGCATGGATGAATATATAATATAATCAAATAAAATCCGAAGAATTTTTGGAGGGTAAAATGGTCACTTTGAAAGAATGGTGTCCATTATGGAGAGCTTGGAGCCAGCTAAGCAAGTGCTTGTAAGGCGGCGTGCTTTTCTAGATTTGTACGTTGTCCCTATGTACTTTTACCACGTGTCAACCATATAAATACTTCAAAAACAGGGCAATAAGATAAGGTTTGGAGCAGGTACCAGGTGCCAGATTCATTCACACTGTGAACGCCATCATTATAGTGAGACCAATGTACAAAATAAAATCTCAATTTCGTACGTTATCTTTCCACACGTTTTGTCTGAAGTTCCATGACACACACAAACACACACGTAAGCGCGTGTGTGTATATGTATGCCTAGAGAGGAACAGTCCTCTAGAAATATCCATTATTATAAAAAAAAAAATTTTGATCTCAAAAATAAAATTCAGCTGAATCTCTCCCATTCGATCACATATTACTTTGAGACATTTAGGCCGTCGGAGTTGATTTGCACCCCCGGTGTTGTGAACAAAGAAATTTTAAAACCAACAACCATCTTAACATACACTCGGGTATAACCAACTTTCACCTAGGCAGTAGAACCCCATTAGCATAATACTTGTTGTCTCTCTTCCTCACCTCTCTGTCTCTCTTTTCTATTTTATCTCTCAAGTTTTTGGTTTTCCGCAAACGTTTTACAGACGCATGCAGAAAACTTGAGCCCTGTATATATATATATATATATGAGAACTAATGTGGCAAAATAACAACCTCAATCTCCTTAGTAATAGTTCAACACCATTTAATCTAATATCCAACAGTAAATAACACTACATTTTAGGTACAGAGGGAACCAATGACGGTGAGGAAAAACTCACCATATATCCACATCCATGCTTTCAGAGTAAAATGAAAGTAAAAGAAATCCTCACCAGATGGTTTACTGTGTCACTTGCAATTTTGGAAGGCCTTCATGATAAGGTTCGCTTGTTGAAGGATTCCATGGTTATGTTGGCAGTGAAAGCAGCTACTGAATTCCATTTCTTTATGAATATTTCCACCTGACAGCGTGTTCAAATTTCAATGTCTCATGACAATATATTCAAGTGAACATCACATCTAATGATAATCACTAACGCCAACAATACAAACCAGAAGCAATGGCGGCAGATGCACAGCTTCTAAGTATGATATCTTGAAGACAAATGAGTTCGCTTAAAGATTGAAAAGCATCAAAGAGGCATGTAATAAACCCATGAACACTCAGGATCAATGGCATAACTTATCAATTTGGAATTGGAGTATGTTATGTAGCAATCCTTCTTGTGCCTAAGCAAGATGAAATATAGATGCATGATCTGAAATTGGACAACAACTATGGGACATATACTGAGAATTAAACACAGTGAGTTTCTAACCTCTAAAACCATCATATGCTTATATAAGCAAGATATCAGATGAACTAATATGTTGTGAGTTAAATGATGAAATTCCAAAAATATACTTGACACTGCCTCTGCTGCTTAAACGCTATAGGGTTCACAGGGCAAAAAAAAAAAAAAAAAAACTGTTCCCCACTGCTTTGGAACCAAAATAATTTACAATGTCTCATGTTGATTTTAAGACTGAGGTGCCAGCATTCTTGCAGATGAGCCCTTCTAGGAAATAAACATATAAAATGCATGGCATCGTTTTAAGCATCATACAATTGTTATTTACTCATTGAAAAAGAATTAATCCGAACAGTTATTTAGGCAACTACTACATTAAAAGACATATTACAGAGCCTTGAGTAATCTTAAAACATTCAGGAAAAGAAACATATAAGCATGCCCATAGTTTGAGAATCTGTTGGAACCCCTCGTGAAGATGAGCCCAAGGGATACC
The DNA here is from genome assembly GCA_902712375.1 of Dioscorea dumetorum. NCBI lineage: Eukaryota > Viridiplantae > Streptophyta > Magnoliopsida > Dioscoreales > Dioscoreaceae > Dioscorea > Dioscorea dumetorum. The sequence continues at coordinate 102,832 of CACTHL010000059.1, forward strand.
ATAAAAGAAGACAACATAGCTCTGTTTCTATTAGGAAATAAGCAACTACTATAGCTATGACATTGCTGAAAATATTGAATGACAAAAAATATAAAGCCTCCCCCTTTAATAGCCAAAGCTTTGCATGTATATCTCTCTAGTTAGGTTGCAAAATCACATGGAATTCTTCTTGATTTCTTTCCAAGAATGCAATCGCATGTAATTCTCCTTGATTCCTTCCCTTAATTACAATACTAGCCAATATATGTTATTTTTTCTTTTCATCAGGATATCAACCATAATGTTATTGATTATTTCCTCTAATTAAGATATCAACCTTTGCATTATTATTTATTGTCATATTTAGCTTATTCACCAAAATCAGTGATATCCTATTATAGGATCTTGTAAAGAGTCCACTTGTAGACTTTTAAATCATGATCGACATTCCCTTCCTTAAGTGCACCCTTGTCATCGAGAGCGATATTGGAAAACTGAAGCTTAGTCAATTCAAAATCTTCCCAAGTGAAATTGTTACTTGGCAATTTCTTCCACAGAATCAACATCTCCCATTTTATTTGGTTTCCCTTTTAATGCTCCTCTAATGCGTCTTTTTTTTAGGCTGTATCAATACTTGATCCTTTACATATTGTTTGGTCAAATTAGAAACAATCAAGCTGGAATCTCCTATACTTTGTAAGAGGGAGGAAACGTGGACAAGATGAATTCTCACCTTCCCGGTAGCATTAATCAGCATGTAACCAAGCCAACCCACTCCACCACCTAATAAGGCCCAAAGAATCTTCTTGAAAATTTTCTCTGCCTCTGGAGATATGGGAGTTTTTGTTAGAAGGCTTGTAACTTCAAATGTAAGTAGTCATTTGATTGGAATTTTTCTTCAAGCCTTTACAAGTCTGCATAATTGTTCAAGGCCACTGACTTTTTATGCTTGATTCTTCAACTCATATAAGATCATGGGAACTAGACCCATCTGGATAGCTTACAAATGTTGGAGGGCCTGCCACACACTCTCAGATGGCATCATTCCAATGGACTTGGGTGTCGTGTTATACCAGTACTAAGCCCAAGCAAGAAATTCACTCTCTTTTGTTTGACGTTATCCGATAAATTGTTATGAATGCTAATTACTATTACTCACCTCAATTTGTCTATCTATAAATGATAGCCTGAATAAGTAGGTAACTCCGTCCCCTACATCTTGAACAATTCCTTTCAAAAAATGACTCATAAAGAATGATTTCTGATCACTTATAATGGTGTGAGTGATGCCATGCACCTTCACAACATTGTCATTAAACACTTTAGCTATGACCTGCTTGGTATAACAAAGAAAAAGACATAAAATGGACATATTTGCTTAACATGTCAATGACAACAAGAATGATTGTGTAGCCTTTTGAATTCAGGAGTCCCCCAGTGAAGTTTGTGGAAACATACCAACGAAATTGTTGTCAGAGAGACATGGATTGTCATCTTCCAAAACTAAGATTATACTAATCCTAAGTCTTCCGGTGCACGACAATGTGAGACATTTCAAAAGATACACAGACAAGGAAGGAAAATAGATGATACCTGGTGAGATATCTCTGGCTGAGAAGTGTAGTCATTAACCTAGAGGGCCAGAACACAATATTTTAATCCAACATAAAATCCAAGTAAATGATGAAGGTAAACGATAAGAAAAGATAAAAGAGGAAGCGAATTTCCTACCAAAATGCTTGCATTTCCAGACTCATAATCAAATTCAAGCTTCTCATCATCACTTTGGGCATAGATGGATTGGAGGGTAAACCTTGTTATTGGAATTCCATTAGGTCGTTGTTGATCATCCATTACAATCTACAATAGAGAAACCATAGTATTATAGTAGCACACACTTCAAATATGCATGCACATTTTGTAGGTTAATGCAGAAAGAAAAAAAAAGTCCAATATGTAAGTGAATGCATATTATGAATGTATTATATGTCATATGTTAATGCAGGAAAAGGTCAATATATAAGTAAATATCCATGACCCATGCATGTTGTGCACATATTGCATGTCAATGCAGAAAGGAAAGGCCAATTTATACATGAATAAGAAAATGGTCAATATATACGTGAACATGCATGATACATGAACACCAGCACATCACTGTCAAATGATTATGCAATGGTATAAAAAGAACAAACATTCAATATGTAAGCATACGATAACATCCACCATTCTCCCACCGCTCTAACTATACCCAATGCCGCTAGATGATTGGCCAACTAGTTCCAAACTTTCACCTTGCATGTGGTAATCCTTTTGCTAGTGACTGTTCTCATTCCAACATGTGAACCATAAAGATGTCATTCATAATAAATTATGTAATGATTACCTTATAGCCAAAAAGTGAGCAGCAAGCCCTTCTGAAAACTGAAATTTTCTCTGCAAAAACCGCCTTATATCTGTATAATTTGTTCATTCAATATTTTTTGGACTAGATGAACTCAAAGAACTTTAGTATACTTATCAACCATTCACCTTTCTTCTCGCTTCTCCAGAGTCGCAATTTGTCCTTTGAGTTGTGCAAGTTTTTCAGGTATATCAGCATCCATTATTTTTCCAGCATCTGATAACAAATTCCAATAGCATTCTCTTAGTTTAATGGTGTCAGCCCTAGAATATTTATATCAATGTTCAAAGGAAAAACAATAGTGTTCACACTAATAACAAAGAACTTTCTGCTTAATATTGAATCAGAAGTAGATGCAACAATGATATTAAGAAAAATTAACAGAAATGCATCAGCAAACACAACCAGTTAATAGAAAATCCATCATCCAACAATTATGTGAGCCGAGAATTCCATGTTAATCAATAATAAACAACGTAGTATATACATTGACAATTTGCACATATAAATGCTAGTTATCATGGAACAGCAACCTGGCAGAAAATGCTACAAGAGTTCAACAATCATGTTGACCTAGCATTTCAAGTTAAATAACATAATAGACATTGACTAATACATTTGAATGCCAGCCAGTATAGAACAGTAACCTGTGCAGAAACAGCAAGAAGAGTAATAGAGGTCCGCAAAAGCATCCACTAAGTCTAAGGAAAATCAAGACCATTTACTAACTTCATCAAAAGCTTATGGAGCACCTCACATTTTAAAAGCAATATTCATATTAAAATAAGCATAATGCAATTGCAGCCACCACAATCTTTTAAGTACACTTGGCTTCTACCTGATTGTCCTTTTAATTCTTCAACAGCCTGTAGCTTTGCCTGTGTTTTTTGTAGTTCACACCGCAATGCTTCTATCGTATGTTTTGCTTCATTATCAACTGCTAAAGTGTTAACCATGCGCAGCACCTTTGTGTTTGCTGTAGAGAAATCACCATGACCCACCTGTGATATAGAAAATTAGTAAATTAAAGGAAATCATATGCATATACACAACATTAAGAATTAAACATTGCTCAATCCTGATTGATCAGATCATCTGAAACAATAACAGGCAAATGAGGAATTTAACATCACTCGTCTACAATGGCACCACCTAAATTGCAATCAGCTGATCAGGACTAAAAGTGATTATCTTTGGTAGAATGGTCATTTATTAGATTTGGAACAAAACATGTAACACATTGTCAAAGAAGAGGTAACAAGTGTAAGCAGGCTGAACATGCAAAAAAAACTAATTGCATCGCCACATTACTATATGCTCCTTCTGCAACAATAAAAATGAACAAATTGAAACCATAATAATCACTTGTGTTTTTGACAAAGTAACTACAATGAAATCTCTATGTGGTTTGCAAAATTATGAACAACATACAGGACAATTAAGCTATTTTGGGCATCCTTTTACTATTAGAACCAGGGAACAATTTGCAGCCAAAAAGCCAAATTAAAATGGAAAACATAAAAAAGAGAAAAATTATAGCACTAAGGAACCGGTGAACACTAAACAACAAAGTAAAATATGAACTTTCTTAAACGCACCTTGGACTCCAACAAAGAAATTTCAGAACATAACCTATAACCTTCACGCTCCAAAGACTTTATTCTTCTCGCTTCAATGGCAAGTTTTTCATTCATTTGCTCTAGCTCATTATGCTGACGATTTATGATTTGTCTTTGATCATTTAAATTGTTTTCCAATTCTCTAATAGCATTCTCCTTTGCAGTGAGAGATGATTCCAGATCCTGAACCCTCAAGATGCAGCATGGCAGCGATTAGGATATAAAGCACAGTTTTGATAAACGAGTTTATAAGGTAACAAAAACTCACCTTAACCATTCTATCATTTGGCAATCGGTGCTCTTCATGTCCACTTCTTGGTTTGTTACTTGCACTAATTTCTTTTTTTAAAGTGTCTCTTTCTACCGTAACTGAAGAAAGCTACAATTTACGAGGGATAATAATAGAAATTACAGAAAAATAAAATTGAAGGAGAGAATCAATAAATACCAATTTTACTTGCAGTCCATTTATACATGATGAAACTAAAGCATTGCCATCTAAACTTAAAACTTGGATCAAGAAAATATCTATGAGAAAATATAGAGGCATAAAAGAATAACAAGCTGAGCTAAGGGTAATGCACATGGAAATATAACAGTGAAGTCAGTTCCCACAAGCATGTCTATCTGCAAATCTCAAGGCCATTAAGTTATTTGTTAAGAAACTAAAGAAGTACTTTACACTGCGAAATAGCCTAATTGCAAGAGCTAGTCCTAGATCTCTATCATCAAATGTATCATCGTACCATGCCATGGAATTACATGGAGAATGCTAAATAGCAAATAAAAATCAAAAGTAATCATTGCACATCAAGTTTTTGAAACTCAAGGGTGGTTTTAAGAAAGAAACTACACGTCACGTCTCAAAATATGATCCTAGTCCACAATTGCCAGCATAGACTACCAAAAATTCTAATCCGGTCTACATTGATTGTGTATGTGAATTACCATTAGCAAATCCCCATGATGCAAAATGGAATCATCCCTTGAAGACTTATCAAAAGAAAGAGAAACCAGAGAACAAAGCCCATGTTTGTTTTAGACAAGTGTCCTTTAAATCCCATTCAAAGTCAAAATCCTTTTAACTTGTCTTGAAAGTTTTAAATATTTATTAGGGTGTTCAAATTTGTTGGTTTTCATGTGCATCCCTTGGGTTCTTGTGAAAATTTACAAGTGTTCGTTTTCTAATTCATGTCCTACAAGTCTATAAATAGAACATTAATGGAAGAAGAGAGGCAATGAATATTTTCTAGAAAACTATCTTCCTTTTTGGTTTTGTGAGATGCAAACCAACTTTAGGTGTGATGCCTAAGAATTTTTGGAGTGATTCCTAACATCTTGCTAGTGTGATACTAGTAACCTATCTCCAACTTAAATCCACTTCTTTTTAGCATGTTGTCCTGCATCATTTTTGTACCAGAGCAAAAAAAAGAACCATGGCAGCATGAGCAAATCAACCATCAAATCAGCCTACAAAATCCAGAGCATCTATCCTAAATATCACTGATCAACAAAAAGAAGGTGATGAGAATTTAGACTATAGTATCTATGATCATGATGATTTGGAGGAAGAGCATACACTTTACTGAATGTCATTGTTAGGCACATCCTTTCAATCCCTAACGAAGAAAATGAAGACTGAAGGCGTAGTTTGATTTTCCAAATGCTAGCATGTTGTGGAAATCAAGCACAGAAACTTATCATTAATAGAGGCAGCAGCATAAATGTTGTCTCAATATCTGTGGTGAGGCAACTCAAGCTTCCTGTTGAATCACATCCCCACCCATACAACGTAGCATGGATTGATAGCACTTCCGTTCCGGAAACTCAAAACTGCCTTCTTTCTCTTGTGGAGTTTATAATAATTCCATATGGTGTGATGTGATTCCAATGAAAGTGACACACATTCTTCTTGAATGCCCTTGGTTTTATAATAGAGATGTGCATCATTGTGGGCAAGTAAACACTTATTCTTTCATTTTCAATAACAGAAAAATTGTGTTCAAACCTATGACTGCAATTGAAATGGAGAAGTTCAAGGTGGAAAAGCCAAGTAAAGTCTCTAATAACTCCCAAAAATCACTGCACATTCTTTCTAAGAAGGAATTTCAGCGGGAAAGAAATCCATTTAACAGGGTTGTTGATGGAAAACAAGAGTGGAGATGAAGATTCAGAAGAGCCACCTAAGAATGCTGATAATGCTGCAAAAAGCAAGAGTGTTCAAGATGCTATTAGTCTCCTAGAGAGCAAACAGAAAGATCAAACTTTAAATGTCCCAAAAAGGAAAACAACAGTGGAGGCATCTATCAACACCAGCAAGTCTATATTAAGAAGATGGAGTGCCAGCACGAGGGATACTTTCAGCCCTTACACATAAAAAAACACTTCCAACACTGGCACGCACATCACTTCCAATCTAAAACGAGCTCAATCAATTCATGCAAATCATGATGACATTCGAAGGAAAATTGCAACAGGAAATAAGAACTACAATGGCTGAGCTGACTGGAAAAGGAGGTTTGCAGAATTTAATGAAAGGGATATAGTAATGGTTTATATAAGGCTTGAACGATATCCTCAAGAAACTTACAAGAAGCTTAACTTAAGGAACACTGTACCATACAAGATTTTGAAGAAGATCAGTTCCAATGCTTTTATATTCTTGATCCACCTAAAGATGTGTATAGATAATGCCTTCGATGTAGAGGATCTAAGTTCCTATGCATGTCATGAAGGCAATTCCCAAGTGGCAAAAATGAAGCAAGTCTACTACCATTCTTTAAACTTAAAAGAGGAAATTAAAATATTGTGGCCCATCACATTGTTTCAACTAAAAGTGGGAGATATCAAAAGTATTGTGTGAAATGGAGAGACCACCCATTTTTAGATTGCACATGGATTACAGGTCAAGGCTTCTGAAAACCCAATCCATATCCCTATGAACACTTTTATGCTATTAATTCACCAGGGTTGAGTTTTCCGGAGTTAGGAAGAATTGATGCAAAATGGAATCATCCTTTGAAGAGTTATCAAAGGAAAGAGAAACCAAAGACCAAAGCCTCTGTTTGTTCTAGTCAAGTGTTGTTTTAGTTTCCATTCAAAGTCAAAAGCCTATTAAATTGTTTTAGAAGTTTTAAACATTTATTAGGGAGTTTAAGTTTGTTGGTTTCCATGGGCATCCCTTGAGTTCTTTTGAGAATGAGCATTGGTTTTCTGTTTCATGGCTACAAGTCTATAAAAGAGCACTAATGGAAAAAGAGAGGCAATGAATATTTTTTGGAAAATTATTTTCATTCTGGTTTTGTGAGATGCAAACCAACTTTAGGTGTAATGCCTATGAATTTTATGAGGGATTCCCAAAATCTTGCTTGTGTGAGGCTAGTAACCTATGTCCAACTTAAATCCACTTCTTTTTGGCTTGCTGTCCTGCATCACCCCACCATACCGGGGGTTCAGTGCATCTTAGCATCGTCAATTTAAAGCACAATTCAACTTGTCATCGTTACAGTACAGATCATCTAAGGAATCAACCATTGTTCTTTGTGAAATGCACCAAGTTACCTACTCCAAGCATGAAGTCATGCAATGCAAATTAAAAAAGCACAAAATATGAAATCAATGTCACTGAAAGATGAAAATTTTCCTTTAGCCTGTCAGACAAGGAAGCAAAAGGCAACATCTACATCATGCATTACTTGCTTGTGCCATGGAAGAAATCCAAATGCCGCCACAAGTTAAACACAGAAAGAAATGTTCCATCAAAATTTTCTAAACAGACAAAAGAAGAATGCAGCAACAAATTATATCAAATGAGTGAAAAGCAAAGGAATAGCTATTAATGCAAAGTGAAAAAAAATAACACAGTTGGATCACGTGTTAATTACCATTAACTCAAGACGCTTAACCTCCAAAGCAGAGCTTTCTGCTTTTTCTTTAGCCAATGCACAATCTTTTTCAGTATTTTGTTTGCTAAGCTCTGCCATTTCCAAAGAAACTTCCAACTCTTTCACACGTGCACTCACCTCACCAGCTTTTATCATGCTTTCAAGAACTTCCCTGTCAAACATAGATGAATGCAGTTCAAGAAGCCCACCACTCTTAAGTACAACCACAAAAATATCTAGGATGACCTAAACTAACATGGACCATGGGCTCCGAAAGAAAAACAAGGTCATGATAGGAGGAAAATAAAATGACACAACAGCACTGGATCTAAAATAAAGGATAGAAGCATACTTCTGTAAAGCTGCAAACTTGACAGGGATATCATTGAAGCATGATACATCTGGAATCTCTCTGAGCAAAGATTTCAAGGAAATTAATTCATCCTCGAGTTTCCGCGCATTAAGTTGGACCTCTTCCAATTTCAATAGTTCCATTTCTGCCTTCTCTCTACGTGTCTTTTCCTCCAATAGCTTCTCCTTCAATAACTCATTATTCATGTGAAAAGACTTTATTTTCCTTGCTTCTAGCAATTCAGTCTCCTAGTGACCAGTCAAAACAAACCATGAACTCATTTAAAAACTCACAAAATAGGAAAGACAAAAGGATTTTGCATCTGGGACATACAAAAAGTAGAACAAATTTACCCAGTTAACATGACAAATTCTTGAATAATAGCGGAAACTCCCTAAATTTGGTATAGCAAACGAACAAAAGGAAGAAAATGCAAATGACCATAATGCATACCAGGCATCACATAAACAAACACAAAAATGATAGCAGACATACATGTCGTCAGGATTGCAACTGTACATTAATAGCCAAAAGAGTAAATTGTCGTTTACAGTATCTTTTCAATGAACCCATCCTCCTAGATGATAGATCCATGATAGTAAAATTTTATGTAATACTTAATGATGAGTCTGTCTGGAAAAAATAAACAAATTGGGAGCATAAACAAAAAGGTTTTCTAATTCCCATTCAACAACAATCAGTTCCATAATCATGTCATGGATTAACAACACATAAAGAGCGAAGAGCAAGAATATCCTACTAAAAGTCTAAACCACAACTGATGGGCTCATCATAAAAACCAATATTATGTTGAAACATGTTTAACCTCTCATCATGCCGTAAGACAACCCTCAAGGAAGTTTTCACACGAAAAAAATTAGAGAATTTTTAAGGCAAATATCATAGGGGTAGAGAGTCCTGCTATTGTTCACCATCACAAGAAACATAGAAGCTTAAAAGAAATATCCCATTAAATTGAGCAGTGAACATGACATTGGCAATGAGCTCTGAGATTACCCTATACATGTCAAGCAAGTAGAAACAAAATGGACAAAGAATGTTGACTAATGTAAATACCTGAGTTAGGCAGGAGTGTGTCTGTCTTTAAAAATAGCACACTAACATACAAGAGCAATTCTATAAAATTTACTCAAAATTATCTCCAATCAAAGAATAGATTGAAGTGTAAAATTTTTTTATTTGTTTACACCGTCCTCTGGGGTATCACAGACTTGCATGGAGCTGCTCTTTAATTTGGACTAATATCTTCAATATATGCCAATCTTGGTAACCACATCAGACCAAAGGACCAATATGGGAAAACTGACCAAAGGAAGTTAAATTCCTATCACTTCAATCACAATCTGCAGATGTGGTATGTAGACAACTTAGTATATCATTTCAACCATAGTAAATAAACTTCAAGACTACTGTCTCAGTTTTTTTTGAAGGTGAAGTAAATTGAGCATGGAACAGATTCAGTGACTCTTATCTTGAAAACATCAAGCATGTCACTAGACAAGCCAAAGATCACACAAACCACGTAGCAGGCTCAATGTCCATACATGGGCTCGATGCCCAAAATTTTGGTGTTAATTTAACAAAAAGGACCTTGCAACTAGATTGTTCACTTCCATACCAAAAGCTCCTAGTTTTATAAAATGCAGAACTAAAACTTGTGAAGAGCCTCTAGATATTGAACGCAAAATTCACAGGTATGAGATAAAAAAAATCGAAAACAAGTTATTGGCATATAAGTAGACAACATACATAGCTTCGAAGCTCCTCTTGAAGATGTTTCACCAAAGTCTGGTTCTCCGAGAGATTAACATCATGTAAAGATGCACTGGAACTGGATAATTTTTGTTCCAACTCACTTTTTTTATGAAGACACTGCTTAAGAAGTTTACATGTGTAATATTTCTCTATTAGAGAAAAAAAAAAGTAACCAAATAAAATCCATTTCATTGAAGTAGATAGAGAACATCATCATTTGCTACCTCACTTAATTGATCCCTTAAGTCTCCTAACTGCTCTTCCAATAACATTGCCTCCTTCTCAGAATTTTCGGCTCTCAATCTCATTCTTTCAAGCTGAAACACATAGAACAAAAGTAAATAAACAAGTAAAAAACTTTTGACACAATGAACAGTTAACATTACACACTTCAACTTTGATTCTTGAGATTGAAAATCCCGATTCATCTTGAAGATGTGACAGTTCCTTCTCCAAATGCGCTTTCTCCCTTCCAGTGCTTTCAGAAAGTCGTGTGAGTTTTCCTTGTAGTTCTAAAAGCCTCTCATTAGCTGAAGTTGCTAGAGATTCAGCTTTCTTACGAAGCTCCATTTCTTTTTTAAGTTGTACCTACAGTCCAACAAGTCATAACATTATGCACATGTCCTTAAAAGCAGTGTGCAAAAGTAGAGCATAAAAAAGGATATAAAATCATCCATGACAACCTTCAACCAGATAATAAGGTAGCTTATCAGATTCGGACATTAATGGAATACAAGAACACATATCATTTGATAAATCAAAACAAAAAGTGGGCATGGGTACAGATGTCCTAATATCCAAATAAAATCAATAACCACACAGAATATTGTTGTAGCTTTGAGCCAAACTTCAATATGCCTGACAAACATAATCTGACCAAACAAGACAACTTCTGTGGATTAAAATTGGCTACTCTTATCATGATGAACAGGGATTATGATGGCTATATACTCATATTTCATTGCATATAACAGTACAAAGTTGACAGCGCTATTAGAAAAAAAAAGGGAAAAAAGGAAAGCACTAAAAACCAAGAATACCTCTAGTTCACTGCAATGCTTCAATTGTGTAATGTACCGCTCTTGAGAATCATTGACCTCCTTCAGAATACGCTCTTGCAATGCTTGTTCACGCCCTTTGGATGCCTCAAGCTCCTGTTCTACAAACAAAAGGTGGGATTGGCATTTCTGCTGCTGTTCTTCTGTAGCAAAAGGAAAATGCTGGTATAACATCGATATGGAAAATAGAAAGAGAAATCAGGCAAAAGCAACATGATACCAAGCCTCTCACACAGGCATTTAAGTAAAAGCATTTGCTGTTATAACATAACCAGCATTTTAACTATGTGGATAAGTAGAGAAAAACTCGCAGCCATAATTTCAAAGCTGAACATTCAAAGTCCAAACTAAAACCAGTTCAAATGTATTAAGCTTACCACTCTCGGTCAGCTCCTTATGCATGGTCTCTAGCTTGGATTGATACTCAGCCACTTGCTTCTCTGCTTTGTCCAATGCCACCATGAATTCTGATTTAACCTTTCTCATTAATCACAAAAGAAACAACTTAGAAATAGAATGTGCATGCATATAATCACTGCTCATTACATAAGTTCCGAGGTAAGAATTTTTTTTTTTTTTTTTTTTGTCACAACTTATATAGAGCAAACTAACATGATGTAACAACTGATGGAAAGTATAACATATCAAGAACGAAAGCATTGATATTTTCCATTAGGAAGTGACATTTTCACAGTTCTCTAATAAGCCCAAATTACTTCCCGGCGATTCCAAACCTCTTTTAAACCGATCTTCAGAGCTTTATTTGACAATTAACAGAAACCAAGACAAAAGCCTCGATTTTAAATTCGGGGAAACGAAACCAAGCTCAAACACAGTACAGAACTGAATTTCACAAAGCGCGATAATTTGAGGAATCAAGAACACAAACTCAAACCCTAATCTTGTTCCGCAACGTAAAATTCCCCAAATAAACACATACAAATGGCAATATAACGGCAATAAAGATCCAAAACAAATCAAAAACGGAAAGGAAAGAAGAGGATCACCATCTGGCGGCAGTGGTAGGTGCAGACCATCTGCTCAGAAGGATCGACAGAGGAGACGGGAGCGGGGTCATTGTAAACAACGACGCGGCGATCGGAAACGGGGCTGGTGGGATCTAAGATCAGTCTCTTCTTCTGCGGCGGGGTTCGAAGAATCATCTCGGAGAATTTCTAGGGTTTCTACTCTCCTTTCAATCGCCCCGCAGAAATCGACCCTGAGCTCGAGCTCCGCTTCAAAACGAGGAACCGCGAAAGGGACGAGTAATTAACGGATTCGGGCAGACGGGTTAGGATCCGATAACAACTAGTGATTACCGAGTTGTGTGTGTGTGTGTATATATAATTATTATTATTATTATTATTATTATGATAATAATAATTACCAAAATTAGAAGAAATGTAGCCGTTTATAACTAAAGATAATAATGACAATAAATAAACAATGGTAATAATAACTCAAACCTTTCATTAAATATGGAACAAAATTAGCCGTTTGTGACTAAATAATAATACATAATGATTATGAGAACTTAAACCTTTCACTAAATACAGAAGAAAATTAGCCATTTGTAACTAATACTAATAATGATGATTATGATAATAATGATTTTATGTAAAAGTTTACATAATTATCTTGTTAGTTGTTAATTTTCATAATAAATAAATATTCTTTGGGATTTTCAAAAATATTGATTTACTTGATATATGATGTTTGAGATGATTTTTGGTAAATTTTGAGTGATTTTGGAAATCGGCTCATACTATTTTTTTAGTAACAAATTTTGTGTGATTTTGTTGATTGGTTTTGAATAAATTCTTATATGTGTAAATAATATTGAATGCTAGTGGACATCTACATTATGTATTAGTCTTAGTGTAAATTTTAAAATTTAATTATTGGTAAGTATGTAAAGCTAGGAAAATAGAGATGTTATATGCAAAACTGAGTTCGATGTCACCTGATATTTTCATTTGATGCAAGGTTTTAGAGGTGGTTTATGTTAATCCACATTGGTGATAAATCATTAAGAAGAAGTGATATTTGCTCATGCTCATTCTAATGATATGCTAGGGAATAACTGCAGTTGATTATATAGAGTAAATTACTATTTTGTTGAGAACCACCGGTAGTCTAGTGGTAAATTATTCAAACGGTGAATGGGTAACTCAAAGATCGAAACCCCTTGGTCTTAGTACTATGAGAACACTGTATAATATTATAGAAATACTGTTGAAATTGTTCATCCACTCGTTCCTTTGGATCTTCTATGGGAGGAACCATATTCTCCACTCCTTCGGGGATTTTATGGTAGGGTAATTTACCATCGTGAGATTATGGTTTATATATTTGGAAACATGAAGCAAGTCGTCATTTACCTAAGTGTTAAACTGCTCTATATGGTAAATTCCTAAGTGATCATAAATCATCGTAATTGGTGCACCTCTGGAGATATATACTTGTCTTTTTAACGATATTTCTTGTATTTGTCAAAAAAAAAATATATTCACCAATATGGATTTTATTTTATTTTATTTGTCAAATGAGTTGCCAAGCAGCTGTTTTATTACAATCTAAAATGTTCAAACTTTACAAGATTAAAGAGAAAAGAACAAAGCTAATATGCAAAAAGAAAATAAAAAAAAAAAACTACACCCTTATGGAATAGTGATATTCCATGTGATGATCTTCTATGCATTTGCAAATCTGCCTCCAACAGTATTTTCAAATTAGAATTGAATTTTTATCATGACTTAAAAAAAAATTATTTGTCATGTGTAACAAATGTCGAAGGAATGGAAATACGACAAAATGGTTCTAACTAGATAGGATAGAATAAAAATCCAATCGGCATTGGTGTACAAGTGATGTGGAGTCTCTCATGTACAGAGCAAAAGCACGTAGTATATTGAAGAATTATCTCAAAAAATTTCTAATGTTTCTACTCTCTTTTTTTTTTAATCGTTTTTTTAAAATCAATACCGAGCCCGCTCCGAAGCGAGAAAACATGCGAATGGTTCCGATAATAAGAATAGTATTATTGTATATATATATATATATATATATATATATATATATATATATATATATATATATATATATATATATAATGGTAATGGTTACCAAAATAAAAAAAATAACCGTTATAACCAAATATATAATAATAATAATAATAATAATAATAATAATAATAATAATAATAATAATGACAATATGTAAATAATAATAATAAAATTTGAAACTTTCACCAAATATGGAAGAAAAAAATAATAATGATGTCAATTTAAACTTTTTAATTACTAAATATAAAAGAAAATTAGATGTTTATAACTGAATAATATTAATGATACTGATTAATTTAAATATTTCAGTCAGTATAAAAGGAAATTTTCCGTTTGTGATTGAATACTAATTTATGATAGTTTTGAGTGATTTTGGAGATTATCACCTGCCATTTTCTAATCAATAAATGTGCCATTTTTTTTATTAAATTTAAATAATAATATTAAAAAATAATATAAACTTGGGTGGTGAAAATTTAAAATCTGTATTATTATTATTATTATTATTATTTCAATATTAATATGAACTTTGATGTTTTGATATTATGTGTGGTTTAGATGCACTTTTTGTTTATCATCATAAATCATCCAGAAGAATTAAGACTGTGTCTTCATTCTAATAATATATTACGCAATAGTGGTTTTTATTTTTTTTTATATTTTAATAAAACGAGCAAGTTATTGTGAGAAAGACATCATCCCTCAACCTTTTGTTTCGTAAGAAAAAGAATTGTCATCACTCTAATGTGAAGGTGGCAATAGTGGCTATGGTTTATATATAGTGAATGATTATTAATTTCATCATTATAGATTTTAATTTTGACTACTTATTTAGAAGCATGTTATTGATACAATTATTACAACTTTACCACCTATATTAAGGGGCGGTTTGGTTCGGAAGTGAATTACCGAAATGGTTGAAGTCTGGAAATGACACTTCGGTGGAAGTGAACGGTTCAATTTGGAACTATCCACTTCAGTGTGTTTGGTTCAAGCTGAAAACTGGACTTCGGAGACCACTTCCTGTGTTTGGATGGTTGAAGTAGGTATCTGAAAAATCCAACTTCATCACTTTTCGGTAAAAGAGTAAAGTTATTCCTTCATGCTTTTTACACTTGTTTAATTAGATCATATCATTTAATTAAATAATTTAATTAATTTATTACGATGGTAATAAATAATTTATTTATTAAATTAAAAACTTTGCACACCACATAATTAATTTAATATCATGCTATTAAATTAAATTAAATCGGTTAATATACTATGCTTAATTATTAATTAGTGAGAGTAGTGATTTAATTATTTTATTACCATGGTAACAATTATTTTATTTATCATTAAAAAATAATTCAAAGTGGGCTGAAGTGGGAGGCTGAAATCGTGATTTCGGAATTTTTCCAGCTAAAGTCAGACACCGAAGTGGCCGAACTCGGAAATTGTCACATCATCACTTCCGGGTCCAAATCAGTGAAATAAATACACCGAAATAGGCTGAAAGTGGTCACTTCAGCCACTTCGATGAAACAAAAGACTCCTAAGCTTGATAGAATTCAGTGACAAACTCAAGTGAAATAGCTAACAAGAAAAAACTGTGAGCAAATGTCAAGCATTAATTAATACAGGAAAAAAAAATCCAAAACCACATAGTGTTAATTCAAATTAAAGCTGGAATGAATTACTGAAATATTGTTGTTAAAATATTGCCCAAAATCTTGCGATTTGATTTTCTAAGTTTTAAATCTCTAGGATTTTCACCCAAAAAATATAAAAAAAATAAAACTAAAAAAATACGAGACATATATAAGGGGAGATTATTGGCTTATGCATTTCAACATTTTCTTACCTTGAATATATCAATTAAAAAATTATTGTTGTTGTTATAAATAAAATTTAATCATGAATTCTATAATCTCCAGTTTTTTAGAAGTTATAATTTTTAAACTAGTATGATGTGAGGTACTATAACCTTTATAAAAATAGATCTTCTAACAAGTTGGTTTTTTTTTTTTTTTTTTTTTTTTGGCATAAGCAAATATTTGAATTTCAAAAGTTTCTATAACTTAGATCAACTCTATTGGTATATTTTAATATTTAACTAGTGAAATATATGGAACTGTGACCAAGAAGTGGTTTTAACTAGTTAGGATGAAATTATGCAATCTTAATTAGTTTAAACACTTAAAGCAAATAAAAAATCACCATCATTAATTAGACTTAATCATATGATAGCTTCCCACATGTAATGGGGAAATCTATTACATCCAATTTATATTTATATCTCTAGATAATTACTAAACAAGAAAAGAGTACCAATTTCCGTAGACCAAATTAATTGCCCTATATTTCCTCAACCACCTTTGCCACCTCATGGTAGAACCACATCCCTCAAGGCAATAAAAGCAAGACATCTACAAGATTTAGCTTAAGATTTCTTTGAATGTAAGTTTCAACCCAAGCATAAAAACCCCTACCTAGCTACTGATGTACAATGAATTCATATCAAAGGTGAGGCATAGGCATAAGTGACCCACTTACATCACATGCAACCCCTATAAAAGACTTCAACATGTCTGACTTAAATAGTAATTAAATCTCTGATTCTGAATCATGTATAAAATTCAAAATAGATTTCAACGTGTTAATACCAGATTCAACACGGTTAATATAACTATATATATATATATATATATATATATATATATTATGGGGTGTAAGATTTAGACTAGGGTGTAGGTTTAGTTGTTTATTTTTTTTTTTAATTAAGTATGCAATGACTCATGTTCCATGGAATTAGGCACTTCAAAACAAGTGAAGATGAGCCCCCTGTAAAGTGCATGTAATTTGAGAGGGTCAAAATAGTTTATAATAGTCCATTGACTAAAAGGATCTCTCTCTCTTTGATGCAAATGCTTCAAAGATCATGCACATTGGCTCACCTTCCTAGGAAAAAAATAAGGATCATGATTCAACATATACATGCAATTTCAAAAATTGGAAGTTGTTGTTTTCATGAGAAAAAGCAGGAGATGATCAACTTTAACAAACAGCACAAAAAACAAGAATAGAAATATTTAGCTAATTGAAGTCATTTTTCATGTCCAGCTAGTGCTTCATGGTTCATACCTACCTGCTATTACAACCCATTGCTTAGAAAAGTTCATATATAAGTGATCATCATTCCTTAGAACAGTACACATAGTAGAAATGCATCAAAGTTCAGAAAAAGTAGTAGTCCTTGAGATGAAGAAAAGAAAGAAAGGAGGAGAGAGATAGAGAGAAAGAGCTCTTGAACTTAACCATGGTATGGTTGGAGAGAGAGAGAGAGAGAGAGAGAGAGAGAGAGAGAGAGAGAGAGGGACCCAAGAAACAAAAAAATATCTCCCTGGAGTCCATAGGAAACATTCCCTAATGGCCTTGGAGCTCCATGGCCATCCATGGAGCTCAGCTAAAGTTAGAGACATGAAGGTAGCTAGAGCTAGAATCCAAAAAGAAGCAAAAGCTCATATATGTTAGTGAGAAGCAAAGACTCCCCTTGAAGCCTTAACTCACATGAATGCATAAACAAATAACAAAAGAAAGGTGGCATGGGGGTTAGTGTTCATCTTACCTTTGCCATAAGGTAAGTTAAGTGAGTGGTACTTGCAGGTCAGTAATGGTTGCTGATTCAATGTTAGTGTGCGCCATCCAAAGGCTTTTAGGGTTAGATATCACAAGAGAAGTTAAGAATGAAGATATAATAGCAAAAAGCTTAAAAGAAGACTTGCAGAATGGAGTACTGTAATAGTTCACTCATTGTGCAAATGTAGATTGATTATTAGTCTTTTTAGTGTCTTTTTAAGTTGTTCAAGTTGAGGTAATTAGGGTTTGTTAGTGTGGTTTGAAGTTGGCACAACAATGGCCAAAGGTGGTGATGTGTGTGTGTCTTGTTGGAAAGAAAGCTAACAAAGCTTTCAGTTTCAGGTGTTGGATGGTGTGTTTTAAACCCTAGTTAAACCCCAACCCCAGGGTTTAACCAGAGAAGACAAGTTACCCAACAATGCATGCATGCATGATTTGCATATATATAAATCTCTTAGCCCTTGTTGGGCTAAACTTGGAAAGAAGAAGGAAAGAAGGAAGACCGACTCTTCTTCTTCTCCTTCTTCTTCTTCACATGATGCTGTTAGATAGGGAGATGAACAAGGTCACAGTGAAGAGATAGAGAAATGAGGAGAGGTTAAGAGAGGGAGAGAGATTAGAGAACTAGAGAGAAAAGAAGTTAACCATGGTTAAGCCAAGGGTTGCTCTGGTGCAGTTGATTGCGAGAAGTGCGAAGTGATGAGTCTGTAATGCTGATGAGCTGTTGGAGTTGCCAGAGTTGGAGCTGCAGGGAGTGCCATTGTCATGCCTGTTTTATAGCATAACACACTGTTAACAATATTAGTACATCAAATTGTAAATGTGGATATATATATCTTCATGCATGTAAAGAAACATGTTGACATTGAGAACTGACAAGAAGAAGAGATGAATAATATGCATGAAAGAATAAGAAGAAGAAATTAACCAACCTGGTTGAGCAGGAGTGGTGGGAGCAAGGGTGGACATAGGACCACCATAGTGTTGCCCAAAACCGGTGACTCCGGTGGCCGACGCCATTGCCGAGTACTGGAAAACCTGAGGATATTGAACACCATAGCTCTGGCTATGACCATAAGCTCCACTTCCTTGCCCAAACTGGAAATATGGATAGAATGCTGTTGCGCCTGTTACTAAACCAGTTGTTCCTCCATACACTGGATACTGCCCGGTTGTTCCTCCATACACATTGTAGTAATTCTGTATAAATACGAGTGAATCATTCATATACATATATATGTATATATATAGTTTGAACTATTAGTGTACGTATCTATGAGGTATAAAAAGCTCACATTGTTCATTTCAAGTATTTGAGATAAAAGAATGGGTGTTAATTAGTGTGAAGAGAATGAAAATGAAAGTAATGTGGTAGTTTGAAGAACAAACCGTGGGGTAAGTGTAATCTGGAGAGTATGTAGAGTACCTGAAATTAAAAAGAAGACAAGTCAATGCAAATGCATGCATGAGTGGTGTTTGCGTTTTACCATACAAGTACCATGCATGCAGGCTTGTCTTTGTAGATAAAATCATAAAACTAAAACCCTAACCCTACAAGTACCATGCATGAAGATAAAATCATAAATATGAATAATATATAGAGGGAGAGAGAAAAAAGAAAAAGTGTTCACCACATGGTGTTAAGAACCCTACATCCAAGAAAATAGGAACCATCATAACCATAATTAAAGAAAGCATCAAACTTGTATATATATATATTTGATTCTCATTGTTGCTCTATTAAAAGCTACAAAATAAAAGTTAATCCCAAGAGTCATAATCCTAATGTAACCCTTATTACATACTTATCTCTTTGTCCTAGCCTAATTATATACACTCACACACACACATGTACACACACACACACACAGAGAGAAGAACCCTAACCCTAATTGGGTTGGCTTTCCACCTCTATGCAGGCTGTTTTATCATAAAAATAAACCCTAATCCTAATCATGATTATATATATATATATATATATATATATGAAGAGAGAGAATTAAAGGCACGGATAGCTGCATGCGCATCCAAAGATGGCAGCTTTTTTACTACATGAGGTAAAAGAAGAGTTGAACAAAGTGAGCCCCTGGAGAGATAATGCAGAGAGAGAGAGAGAGAGAGAGAGAGAGAGAGAGCCACGTGCAATGCATGTGCATGAAGCTCATGCAAGGTAAGAGGTTTTGCAGTAAAGCATACCCATAGACATTGTAGGGAATCCCTTGCTGGATGGCATAATGAGGGAAGGTGGCAGGTGATGGAAAAGCTGTTCCCATCCCACCATGTATCCCTCCTCCACTGTGAAAAGCCTTCATCCCTCCCCTAAAGCTCCTATTCCCTCCTCCTACATATATCATCCAATATTCTCCATTAAATTAATATCATCCATCAACTAATCACAGTTATAATCTTTATATATATATATATAATTTGGAGCTAGCTAGCTAGCATATATAATTAATGTTTTAATGAAGAAGAATTACCATGTTGAGGAGTAGTAGGTCTAGATCTTTGAACACCAAGTGAAGCAAGGTTGCAATTAGCTCGCCGTCCATCGATCACCGGCGCCGCATCAACGCAAGCTCTCATCGCCGCATCCGGCTCTCGGAAAGTCACCTACATCAATCTCAATTCTCAATTCTCAATTTGATCACTTAATTCACACCAACAAATTAATCAATAGATCTATGCCAACTCAAGATCCTGATTCAATTGGATCTTTCATTTGGAGAGAAAAAAAAAAACAAAAAAAAAACAAAAGAGAAAGAGTAAATATAATTAACAAGAAGTACTCACAAATCCATATCCTTTGGATCTACCAGTGTTCTTGTCAGTGATAACTACTGCCTCCAGGATCTCCCCAAACTGCTCAAAGTACTTCTTCATGGTTTCTCTCTGAGTCTCCCATGCCAATCCCCCTACAAACACTTTAGTGTATGTTGTGTCCCCAAACTGCCCTGCCATGTTTGCCCTTGTCATCCTCCTCCTCCTCCTCCTCCTCCTCCTAATATATATATACAATCCACTTCTATAAATATATTTATATATATATATATCCACCCCACCTCCTCCTCTTCCTCTCTCTCTCTCTCTCTCTCTCTTTTTATATTATATATATATATATATATATAATATATATATATATATAATATAACTCTAGGCTAAATAAGATGAATATGAGTTGAAGGTGGTGAAGTGAAGAAAATGAGGAGAGAGAGAAAGAGAAGAAGAAGAAGAAGAAGAAGAAGAAGAAGAAGGGGAATTAGGAGGAGGAGGAGGAGAAGAAGAAGGAGAAAAGGGAGGGAAGGGGGGAAAAGCAAAAGGTAGGCAAGAGGACATGTTGAATTATATATGAATCCATGTAGGTCACTACTCTAAGAGCCATTATTCATCATCTTTGTCCTTTGGCCCGACCATCTTGATAAAATATTTAAAGCATCACAGCTCGGTAGACGACGAAATTCCAACTATGCCCTTGGGGAAAGCTGATATTTGCTGTGGGAGTTTGATGGCCTCACATGGGTTCATGGTGGCAAAAACGGAACGGGCAAGGGTTCAAACGGGGTTCTTTTTGACCTTTCCTTGGAGTCTTCTTTGATCAGTTTTTTTTTTTTTTTTTTGGAATTTGCTAGTTAGGTTTGTATTCAATTGATGAAGGTGTTATTAGGGTTAGGGTTAGGGTTTTTAGCACTGAAGTCACCAAGACACCAACCATAGATATGTATCAAATAAAGTTGATCTTTTTTCTTTCTTCTAAAAGGTGAATAAATGATATTTTATTTATGATAAAATATTATACCTTCAATTAACATTAATAATAAATTAGAGAGAGCGAGAGTTCAATGAAATTCCATGTTTTCTTTCATTTTTTTTGTTAATAGCTGAAAAATTGATCTCGTGAGAATGATATCATATAAGTTTAATGATTTTTAGTTAAATAAATTGATAATAAAAGTTTCTAGTTAATTTTAGTGGAAATTGCCAAAAATAAAGTTTGGGAAATGGCCGAATAACACCTGTTAATTTGGCAATCCCTAAAAACCCCTTCCTTTTAAACATAATGATGATTAATAAAGTTATTTTTGAATTTTATGGAATGAAATTGCCCTTCGCATAGGAAGTCATGGCACTCCAACATCTTCCTTGTCACTCCAATGGCCTAATCCGGCGACATCCCCTCCACCTCATGCCGACCCACCCATCCACGGCCTCCCAACTGGGCGCCGCACTCAACGTGCTCATCTACTTCCAACCTTCTCCATCTCCCGTCGTCTCGGGGCAACGAGGTCTCGAAGCCGGCGATTCCTCCCTCAGCCTCCCAACTCCTCCCTGGGATGCAAAACCTTCCACTCCCCCCTCTCCACCACCCCATCGTCAAGATCCCCACATGGTCCACACCATGGCGTTGCTCGCCCAATCCGATCCCCTCCTCCACCGGCGCGCTGCCACTCCGATCTCGTCTCCAGTTCCTCAAAAGAGTCCCTGGGTTTCCAGATCAAACCATATGAACATGTTCGACGCTTAGGTCGGATGCCATGCTAGGGCGGCTGCCGGACGCCACCGATTCCCCGCACGGAGATCGTGGTGGCGGAGACGGATTGCCATACAAAGGCGACGACTTCGAGGCGCAATGCTGTATGAAGGCTTTACGCGCCTGCCACAAGGGCCTCTGAAGACACCCGAGATCCATGGCCGAAAGCTATCGAAGTGATGCGTGGCGTCCCATGGAGACCTACCTCTTCGCCTCTACGACGGGTGATCTCAAGCCGTAGCCGACCTCCGCACGCTCCTTTCCCAAGGATTCTCAACCCAGAAGCCAGGATCTGGATCTGCTGTTTAGCAAGTGTTATCTCTCATTTTTAGAATTGATATTCTGTTTAAAAAACATCTAATATACCGTTTAATCTTGCGGTTTCTATTTAACAAACTTCATTTCGTTTAACAAGTGATATCTTTACGTTTAAAATTAAGGTTTTACGTTTAAAACTTGTCTTTCAAGCTTAAATATTCTTCATTGTTAGAAGCTAAGGTTGGCTTAAATATTGTGGTTCTTGTTTACGGTGTCATCTCTCTGTTTAAGAATTGAATTAAATGGTCACAAAAAACGCTGAAACCTAACACCTTAAAAAATCCCAATTGGATCTAAAGAATATGGTGATGAGGTCATGTGTCATGATAAATGCTTGGTGAAGCAAACTTCTTGTGTGTGATTCACTTTGTCTGAAGAAAGGAGGAAGAACTACATTCATCTACCAACTTCTAAAGTTCCACATTCTTAGAAGACCCTCATCATTCTTGAATTAAGGTTTCTATTTTAAAAAACTAAGTATCATCTTCAGTTTAAATATTGGGTTCCATTTAAGCGATGAGTCCTCTGATTAACAAATTGACCACTCTCTCTGTTTTTTAAGAATTGAGGTTTAGGTTTAGAAACGGATATTTC